>JANAVB010000799.1:5333581-5589101 GCA_029216955.1 Iris pallida | reverse complement strand
AGAGAGAGATGGTCGTGGGGCTGGGTAGGTTAGGTTAGCAGTTAGGTCCTCCAAGATTTAGAATTACACGCTTAACAGAGTATGAATGCAAATATAATTTGCATTCACATATTAAAACAATTTAATAATTACAAAACTGTATTAAAACAATTATATTAATTGCAAATTGATATTAAAATATTTAAATAAATTACAAAATGATATTTTTAATATATAAAACTCATTTAAAACATTAAAAATTCTAGAAAAATTCTAAAAATCTAAATAATTATTTTAAGGCTAAATTGACACTAAAAATTAATTAACACTAATTAAAATGAAATTTGAAAAACAGGGGCTTACAAGTCTTCCCTTCTTGAAAATTTTGTCATCGAAATTCACAAGGATTGAAGACCCTACATATTCTAACATAGCAAGAAATGCAACAAAATGACTAAGGCTTGCGATCGAAACAAACCTCTAAGGTATCAAGCGGGAACGGGTGGTTCCCTCACAGCGGTTGGATTGAACAAGTAAGGGTATCTCTCCCTCATGTCCGACTCCCTCTCCCAAGTAGATTCACCTGGAGAGTGACGGCTCCAAGCTACTCGCACTAGGGGTATAACCTTGTTCTTCAGCCTTTTCTCTCTCATGTCTAATATCTCTACTGGCTGCTCAGAAACTGTAAGGCTCGGTCCGACCTCCAACTCTGAATGATCTAGCACATGACTGGGGTCTGGAACATATCTCCTCAGCTGAGATACGTGAAAGACATCGTAAACTCCTGCTAGGTTGGGTGGAAGTGCAATCCTGTAAGTTACCTCTCCGATCCTGCCAAGTATCTCGAACGGCCCGATGTATCTGGGGCTTAGCTTCCCTCCTCGTCCGAACCGGATCGTCCCTCTAGTAGGTGATATCTTCACTAGCACCATATCACCGACTGCGAACTCCATCGGCCTGCGACTAGCATCAGCCCAGTATTTTTGCCTATCCTGAGCTACTCTGAGCCTGTCTCTGATCATCCCGACTTTCTCTGCTGCATCCGTGGTCATCTCTGGCCCAAGCATAACTCTGTCTCCAACATCATCCCAAAAGAGCGGTGTGCGGTATCGTCGTCCATATAGCGCCTCGAAAGGAGACATACCGATACTGGCTTGGTAGATGTTGTTGTATAAAAACTCTACCAAGTGCAGATGGCTCTCCCATGATCCTCCAAAGTCCAGCACGCAGGTCCTCAGCATATCCTCCAGTGTCTGTATCGTCCTCTCGGACTGCCCATCTGTCTGCGGGTGGTACGCCGTACTGAACTTGAGCCTACTGCCCAACTCCTCCTGCAAGCTCCTCCAGTAGTGGAATGTGAAACTGTTGTCTCTGTCTGACACGATGCTCACCGGCACTCCGTGTAGGCGAACTATCTGCTGCATATATAGCTCCGCCAACTTCTCGGTGGAAAGCTCCACCTTGAAGGGTATGAAGTACGCACACTTCGTCAGCCTGTCTACGATGACCCAAATGGCATCCTTCCCTCCTTGGGAACGAGGGAAGCCCTGAAACGAGGTCCATCGTAATATGTTCCCACTTCCACTCGGGAATGGGTAACGGCTGCAACAAACCAGCTGGCCTCTGGCGCTCCGTCTTGACCTGCTGACAAACAAGACATCTCGAGATAAAATGCGATACATCCCTCTTCATCCCGTACCACCAAAGATGTTCCCGCAAGTTACGGTACATCTTGTTAGCACCAGGGTGAATAGAATATCTCGATCGGTGCGCCTTCTGCAAGACTGCCTCTACCAGCTCTCCATTCGGCACGCACAATCGGCTGCCATGCCTCAAGGATCCATCCTCTGCTATAGTGAAGTCATCCAGCAATCCCGCTAAAGCCTGGGGTCGAAGTCTGCGAAGGCTCCCATCTGTAGACTGTGCCTCCCGGATCTGCTCCATCAAACCTGACTGAATGTCAAACGCCATCATCTGTATCACTGATCCTGGTCGAACTAGCTCGATACCGAGCTTCTCCAGATCCTCCCGCAAATGCCGATCAATCATCAGGTACCATGCCATCGGATGCCTGCTCAGCGCATCCGCCACCACATTTGACTTTTCGGGGTGATACTGTAAATCGATGTCAAAGTCCTTCATCAACTCCAACCATCGTCTTTGCCTCATGTTCAGTTCTTTCTGTGTGAACACATACTTCAAGCTTTTGTGGTCAGTAAAGATTTCCACACACTCTCCGTATAAGTAATGTTTCCATAACTTGAGTGCAAAGATTACCGCAGCTAACTCTAGGTCATGGATAGGATAATTCCTCTCATGAGTCCACAATTGCCTAGATGCATAAGCAATCACTTTCTCATGCTGCTGTAGGACACATCCTAGCCCTTTCCCAGAAGCATCGCTGTATATGGTGAAACCTCCAGAACCTGAAGGTAATGTCAGAACTGGAGCGGTCGTCAGTCTCCTCTTCAGCTCCTCAAACGCTGCCTGGCAGTCCTCTGACCAGATGTACTCTGCGTCCTTCCGCGTCAGCTTCGTCATGGGTTCAGCTATCCTAGCAAAGTCCTGGACGAACTTTCTATAATAGCCTGCTAAACCCAGAAAGCTCCTGATCTCTGAAACTGACGTCGGAGCCTTCCATGTCTCAACTGCAGCAATCTTCTTGGGATCCACCGAGATTCCATCTCCAGTGACTACATGGCCGAGAAACTCCACTCGGTCTAAAAAGAACTCGCACTTCGGCAATTTGGCAAACAATCTCTCCTGCCTCAGAATCCCTAAAACTATCCGCAAGTGCTCTGCATGCTCCTCTGGCGTCTTCAAGTATATCAGGATGTCGTCGATAAACACTACGACGAACTTATCCAGATACTGGTGAAATATCTTATTCATCAAGTTCATAAAGATAGCTGGCGCATTTGTGAGTCCAAATGGCATCACCAGAAACTCGTACTGCCCGTACTTCGTGTTGAACGCCGTCTTCTGGATGTCTGCTGGCCTAACCTTCACCTGGTGGTACCCGGATCTCAAGTCTATCCTGGAAAACACCTTCGCCCCGCCCAACTGGTCGAACAAATCATCTATCCTGGGCAAAGGATATTTGTTCTTGATGGTGATGGCATTCAAGGCCCGGTAGTCAATACACAACCGGACTGTACCATCCTTCTTAGGCACAAAGAGCACTGGTGCTCCCCATGGAGAAGCACTGGATCTAATGAAACCCTTTTTCAACAGGTCATCAATCTGCTCTTTCATCTCTATGGCCTCCTTGGGATTTACTCTATAGCAAGCCCGGGATACTGGTAATGAACCCGGCACTAAATCTATAGTGAACTCCACATCTCTGTCAGGCGGAAGCCCTGGAAGATCCTCTGAAAATACATCCATAAACTCCCTAATGATAGGGTGTGGCGTTGCTGCATCCCCAACTGTCGCACAACAGTTCGGCTCTAGGCTGATCTCCGGCCCTGTCCTCCTGACACTGAATGGTGCTGTGCCTGGGGGACTGAACAAAATACTACCTTCATGACAATCTATAGATGCATGGGCATAGCTAAGCCAGTCCATCCCCAATATGATATCATAACCGGGGAGTGGCATCACAAAGAATCGTCCCCTGAACTCTTTTCCGGCTATAAAAATAGAACATCTATAGATAGATCTAATAGGAACTGGTCCTCCTCCCGTCATCACTCTACTAATCTCCGCAGTAGGTGTAGCTACTAGATGATGTTTATGCATAAACTCTAATGACAGGAAGCTATGAGATGCACCAGAATCAAACAAACATACAGCTAGAAAAGTATGCAAATAAACATGACCTGTGATGACGTCAGCTAAGTAATCCGGCTCCGAAACCTTTTCCGGCTCCGGCTCAAGGGCTAGGCTATAAACCTTCCCCTGAGGTCCCTTCTGCTGCTGCAGATGCTGCCCAAACCTCTACTGCTGAGTCGGAAGCGGTCCTCTAGTCTTCGCTACTGGGCACTCTCGAAGCTGATGGGTGGCAAACCCACAAGCTAAACACTGACCCAACCTCTTCCTGCAGACGAAAGAGTCGTGGCCTGGCCTCTTGCAGTATACACACAAAGCTTCCTTCGGCTGCTGCTGCTGCTGCCGGGGTCCCGGGGCTCTAACTGAAGGGGTCGGGTGATGTGATGTAGGAGGACGATAAGTCTGCTGGGGCTGCGTCAGTGCTCTCTGCTGGAAAGCCTGACGCTTGGACGGTCCCTCATGATGTACAGAAGCCGGCCTCTTGCATGACAGAAGACGCTCCTCGATGCTCCGGGCCAACTCTAGGCTCTGGTAGTAGTCAGTCGTACCGTTTGCCACTATAAGAATGTCGATGTCTGGAACTAGACCATGGCAAAATCTACGGGTCATTTCCTCTGGATCTGCAACCAGACTAGGAGCGAAACGGCTCAGGCGACTAAACTCTGCCGCATACTCATCAACAGAACGGTTCTCCTGCTGGATGTTCTGGAATCGTAGCCCCATAGCTACTCTAGCAGTGGTCGAGAAGAATTTCTTCTTGAACTGGGTCTTGAACTGGTCCCAAGTGGCTCTCCCTCTCGCAAACAATGGCTCATTCCGGAACCAGACTCCTGCTAAGTCTATCAGCAGAAATCCCGCTGCCTCGACCTGGAGGTCATCCGGCATCCTAACTCCCAAAAGCTTCCTCTCTACCGAATCTAGCCAGTCATCTGCTACTACTATGCCCTCAGTCCCTAAGAACTCCTTGGGATTCAGACCCATGAAGTCCTTGATCGTCCCCGCTCTCTGCCGTGGCTCTACAGGTGGTGGGACCACGGGACGTCCCTCAGAACGCTCCATGCTCTGGCGGAGTAAAGTCTGCTCCTGATGGGTTGTTAGGAACCCCTGAATCATAGTGAGCAGCTGATTCCCGTCGAGTGTAACGGAAGCCTGGGTAGGTATGATGATAGGGGGTGGTGAAAGTATCGGGGCCTGCTGGGACTGGGATGTGGAAGGTGGTGGAGGCATCTGGGTCTGTGGATCTGTGGAGTGGAGGAATGTGGTAGGTGGAGGTAGGGGTGTATCAGTCAACTGGTCAGCTGACTGGATATGGAGTGCACCATTCTCAGGTGTAACATGCTGGGACGAACGAGTAAGCACCATCTAATAAAAGTAAAAAGGACTTATAAGGACTTATTTAAGTAAGCAATCATAGGCAAGAAAATCTAATTATAATAGCAAACATGTGATGTATTTCCTATGTTGCAATCCTAGCATTCCTCTAGGTGTTCTAAGCGTCATTCCTAATGTTGTATAATTACCTTAAGTTCCTAATTGCAGGCATGCTTGGTACAATAACGTAACCAAACAGTTTAGTCAGGACCTGCATGGGCCACCACTAAAAACATGTCACGACCCGCTACCCAAATTGTTGGGCCAGGCCGAGTCATGCCCAGCCTACGTTTGATATAAAACGTAGTAAGTTGTTCTAAAGACAACATGATAAGGCTAATAGTTCTATAAGTGAATAAAAGTCATAAATGCTCCAAACACAAAAGTCGTCGTATATAGTAAAATGTCCAAGTACAAGTGAACTGAAATGTAAAACTGGATACATGTCCAGTTACAAAATATGTAGCCTAATACATGACTACTCTCAAAAGTCTAGAAATACAAAAGACAACTAGGCGAGGTTCCCCGCAGGAACATCCTCGTAAAGCAAAGCCGGGTCCTCGGCAGTATCTCCATAATATGTGTCGCAGAGTAACTCCTCCTCAGTAAGGACACCTACAACGTTATCCTGTCAAGACGGGAGCAAGTACTGATTCTAGCAAACTAAATATACGAAGCATGAACAGGAATGTAATAAACTGGAATCATGGTATATCATGGGTTAATTAGTTCTTTTTAGAATTAACAACATGTAGTTTAAAAGTTTAAAACCGTAGCATGTACGTGAATCGGTCAATAGGTGTATAGGATGTACAGCGGCACATATCAAGTTTTTTTGGTGTGCACATACGTGCACGAACGGCATCGATGTATATCCATACACAAACGCGGGATCAGAACATACGGCAAGGTCACATATAAAATGTCACCGAGCGCGGTAAATACATACGGAGAAGGGGGTCATGTTCACGTACAATACTAACAGTTTTTCCTTGACCCGTTATTTAAACATGTGAGAGATATGAGATACGGTATAAACATGGTAGAGACTGAAAGTAATACAACATGTAAAGTTCTAACTTGCTACCCCAAGGATCAGCATTTAACATGGTTGGTAAATCACAGTTTATTGTTATAGCAGTATGTAAAGTTCGTAGAAAGTACTTGCCTCTAGCAAGACAAAGCAAAACAAGCTGCGATAAAAGTGCTATGGATGTCCGGTAACTCGTCACTGTAGAAATAAATGCAATAACTTAGTTTTTACACTAAGCTAAAACGCTAAGACACTAATTGGTACGACACGACTTGTGACTGGGCACCTAACCAAAATGATAATTTTGGCATAGGAGACCAATGTGGGGTGACACACTACTTTAACTAACTTTCTAGGGTCTTTACACTAGTGAGGGGTGGGGTTCAACACGGCTAAAACTTAAAATAACACAAAAAGCTACAAGCCGTATTTAATCAATAAATAAATCAAATGATCATTGTGTTCTAACAATTTTTGAGATAGACAAAAAGCCAAATTTTACTTAAAGTAAAGTACCAAAGTGATCCTTGTTAATCATAGAAATTTATTATAATTTTTCTGGAATTTATTAACCAGTACAAGTATTTTATAAAAATCAGTTTTCCTAAGTATACAAAAAATGAGTTTTGGTTCCATATGCCAAACTAGTGGCAAAACTGTAATTTAAATACTATAAAAATTATACTAAATTAGCTAAATTAACATAGTATCTAAATACTATTTTTTCATAATTTTAACAACACTTTAAGTATTTTTAGAAAATCAAAAACAGCATTGCACACAATCTGAAATTAAATAATTAATTGTCTGCGTATTTTGTCCATGTATATAATTTGAACCAAAGTTCAAATACAGGACCCAAGGCCATGAATCAAGTCCAATATGACTTTTACAGGTCTTGAATGTGTGAAAACACATTTAGGCCCAAAAACCCATGCTAGGCTTGGACACCAAATGGTTGCAGTAATTTAAATACACTAAAATACAATTTGGTAAAAAGTGCAAAATAAATATTAATATTTTAATAAGGCAAAATTATGCATAGTAAAAATATACATACATGTGTTTAAAAGTACATATATATATTTATAAGGAAAATACTTAATTTATAAAGTATATATATATATATATACAAATATATATATAAGGAAACATTTAATTATAAAGTGTATACATAATAATATATATATATATATATATATATATATATATATATATATATATATATATATATATATATATATATATTTTGTATACATAATAATATATATATACACATGAAAATATATATATACATTTATGTATATAAATACAAATATATATATATATAATATTTACTAACTATGAAAATATACACACAAGAAAATATATACATATATACATATGTGTATATATATATATATTTTTTTTTTATATGTATATATGTGTATATACACATATATACATATGTGTATATATATATATATATATATATATATATATATATATATATATATATATATATATATATATATTTTATATATATATATATATATATATATATATATATATATATCTATATATATATATATATATATATATATATATATATATATATATAAAGTACTAAAATGAAGTATATATATATATATATAAAAACAGCATATATATATATATGTATTATTATACATACTATTTTATGTATATATATAATATGCTGTTTTATATATATATATATACTTCATTTTAGTACTTTATATATATATATATATATATATATATATATATATATATATATATATATAATATATATATATATATATATATATATATATATATATATATATATATATATATATATATATATATAACAAAAAGAAAAGGAAAAGAAAAAGGAAAAGAAATAAGAAAACAACACAGGGGCTCGAACTCGGCCCACTGTGCGCGCAAGGGGGGGGGGGTTTAACTTGGGTCGGGCTGGCCAGGGGGTCAACCCGAGCTTTGTGTTAGGGGTTAGGTTTAGGTTAATATTATTAGGTTTTGTTTAATTAACACATAAAAAAAAATAAATCCAACCCTGTGTCCTGACAGTTAGGGACACAGGTATTAACGTGTCTGGGCTAGCACGACACGTACGAGTTCAGTCTCGCGTGTCCAGTTTTACCATCATGATCGTCAGGACACGGCGAACAATATAGACTCAACACGAGACACGCACGACACGAGAAAACAATGTTACATACGTGTCCGACTTGCTGGGGGTGGGTTCGAGCGTCCTGGCCGGCGGAGGAGGCGTCGGCGAGACGGCGCTCCGGTGGCGCTGAGGTTGTCTCGTCGAGGCGAAGCAGCGGGTGGTGGTTGTAGGCGGTGGATGTCGACGGTGGGGCTGGACAGGGAGTTCGTCGGCGTTAGGGTTTCGGCGGACTTTATGTGGGGAAGATGGGGGTTCGTGGTGGTCGTGGGGAGAGTTTAGGGTTAGGGTCTGGTCGGGGGGAGAGAGGGGAGTTTTATAGGGGGTCAATGGCGGTTCTAGGTCGGTCGGGACAGCCGGAAATGGCGGGGGTAGGCTGCGCTGGCGGTCGGGGCAGCGGAGTGGGTGAGGGAAGAGAGAGAGTGGTCGTGGGGCTGGGTAGGTTAGGTTAGCAGTTAGGTCCTCCAAGATTTAGGAATTACACAAAGGCTTTAACAGAGTATGAATGCAAATATAATTTGCATTCCACATATTAAAACAATTTAAATAATTATAAAACTGTATTAAAACAATTATATTAATTGCAAATTGATATTAAAACATTTAAATAAATTACAAAATAATATTTTTAATATATAAAACTCATTTAAAATCATTTAAAAATTCTAGAAAAATTCCTAAAAATCTAAATAATTATTTTAAGGCTAAATTGACACTAAAAATTAATTAACACTAATTAAAATAAAATTTGAAAAACAGGGGCTTACAGCTGGGCTTGGACACGCTTCGTATCCGAAAAGCGGGTGCGGGTCGTGACAACCGAAACTACCCCTCCGCGCGAATTGGTCATCTATATGTATTTGAATTAAAAAAACTCAGATCTGGATTACGATTTTTGTCTTCTTCTTCTTCACGAGAAATCTGAATTCCATTGCTCTCATCTTTAGTAGAGATCGCAAAGATCGTTCGTAGTTCGGTGTGCTTTTCTTCAGTCGAACTCAGATCATCGCTCGTCATCATCATCACCATCATCATCATCTTCATCGTGGAGACATTTGAAGTTTTTCGACGATTAGGTCAATTGTGGAGAGAAGATATTTCTTCTTCTTTTCCATAAGAATTATCATCGTTTTGAAAGAAGAACGAAACTCTTTATTCCTGACAAAATTTTTCTAAAAAAAATATATTCTCCGTGTTAAAACCACGGAGAATGACCATTCTCCGTGCTAAAATGACGGAGAATGACTATTCTCCGTTTTAAAAACCACGGAGAATGGCATTCTCCGTGTTAAAAACCAGGAGAATGATAATTTTCTATGGGTTTTAACACGGAGAATGCCATTCTTCGTGGTAAAGTGACGGAGAATGGCCATTCTCCATCATTTTAGTACGGAGAATAGCTATTCTCCGTGGTTTTTAACACGGAGAATGGTCATTCTCCGTCTTTTTCAATACGGAGAATGACCATTCTCCTCCATGTTAACACGAGATTGGTCATTCTCCGTGTTAATATCACGGAGAATGACCATTCTCCCTGTCGAAAAAGACGGAGAATGACCATTCTCCGTTGTAAAAAATGACGGAGAATGTCCATTCTTCGTGTAAAGATCACGGAGAATGATTATTATCCGTGTTAATATCACGAAGAATGACCATTCTCCGTGGTAAAGTGACGGAGAATGGCCATTCTCCGTCATTTTAGTACGGAGAATAGCTATTCTCCGTGGTCTTAACACGGAGAATGGTCATTCTCTGTCTTTTTCAATACGGAGAATGACCATTCTCCTCCATGTTAA
This sequence comes from Iris pallida, assembly GCA_029216955.1. NCBI lineage: Eukaryota > Viridiplantae > Streptophyta > Magnoliopsida > Asparagales > Iridaceae > Iris > Iris pallida. The sequence continues at coordinate 5,578,981 of JANAVB010000799.1, read as the reverse complement.
CACGAGATTGGTCATTCTCCGTGTTAATATCACGGAGAATGATCATTCTCCGTGTCGAAAAAGACGAAGAATGACCATTCTCCGTTGTAAAAAATGGCGGAGAATGTCCATTCTCCGTGTAAAGATCACGGAGAATGATTATTATCCGTGTTAATATCACGGAGAATGACCATTCTCCGTGATTTTACCACGGAGAATGGCAATTCTCCGTGGTTTTGACACGGATAATGACCATTCTCCGTCATTTAGTACGGAGAATGGCTATTCTCCGTCATTTAGTACGGAGAATGACTATTCTCCTGGTTTTAACACTAGAAATGGCCATTCTCCGTGATTTTACCACGAGAATGGCGAGTTGAAAGTTTGGAAAGCCATAACTTTTGACTGGGAGATCGAAACGAGGTCCGGTTTGTCGCAAAACGAGCGTATTTCCGAGGAGCCTGAAAGTAACAGATTTTTCGTTAGACGGACTTTCGAAATTTCAGAATCGCAAAAAAAATGATGTTTTGACCTCCGTTTTGACATACAAAAATTTTGGAGAAGAAAACCTAGATTCGAAAGTGAGCAGCGTATCGAAGAAGAGGAAGAATAGAAAGTAAGCAGCGTAACGAAGAAGATGAAGAATCAAAATCTTTTTTTTTTTGAAGAGTATGTTTCGCGGGTGCTTTGAATAAATTAGAAGGGTAAAAGGGTCATTTGGAACCCGCTTTGGATAAGTTTCTCTAATTCTGGGCACGCGATGGAAGTTTTTTTAGCGGTAGATTTTTCTTGAAAGTTTTTTAGTTTTTGGGCATTTCATAAATTTCCATACACAAACCTTAAAGGCTTAAAAGACAACACATGTAAGGGTGAGCGCTAGGTTTATTCAGTTTCAGTCGAGCCGAGAATAAATCAAAATTTAAAAATCAAAACCAAACCAAAATTAGCAATAACCGGAGCCAATAATATATTCCGTTTATTTGGTTGAACCTTTTTTTTATTGTTTCATGGACATAACCCAAAGTTAAAATTGTGGTTAAATTGTATTAAAATATATAATTTTTATACATTTCAAAGTTGGACCCAAAGTTGGAGTACTTAAATTATCATATTTAGACTTTAGAACACGTATATAGAATTGTTGTTTTTAAAATATACACAAAAAATACATTTTTTTGAATCATAAAATATGAATAAAATTGATATTATTTACATAATTGTTTAAGTTTTATTCAGTTTTCAATTTTGGACTGAAGTCGAAACTTAAAATCGAATAAATAATTTTAGTATTTTTAAAATCAAAATCGAGCGAATTTTTTTTCCAAACCGAATCGAATTACTAATTTGGTTTGGTTATCGGTCCAAAACCGAATAATGCTCACCCATCAACACGTCTCTTAAACATTCCAGATAAGCAATAATTCCTACTTAAATAATGTCACCCTCAAATATCCTTTCTTTGTTTGCCTTGTATAAGCACCATATAAAATATTTCTCACAGAAGGAAAATGATAATTAATGAAAAGAACAGCTCAAGTAAATTGCTCCCATATGATTTTCCTTGGCCAAACATATACATCTTTACAAATTCTCCCATTCAATCAGTGAAAGCAAATACATCATTGGTGTTCTCTCTTCACACAAATCCTTTAAAACCTCCATAAAGGAACAGAAGATGTGTCCGGTGTGTCAAAATTGGACCAAATTCCCAACACCAAGCTGATGCCATGACACAGTTCTTCATCAAGCAAGGATTCTGTGTAAAACTTGTAAATTCCCCTCAGATTATTCCCAACAACAAGCTGATGCCAAGACGGTTCATCGTCAAGAAAGAAATCGCGTAAAACTTCACCTTTCCGTTCCCGGAAACCCTAGGTCCCTAGATCACCTGTAAGCCCTCTTCATAGTAAACTTTAGTGATCAATATATCTCAATAAGCCATTTGATCTCCCCATCTTTACAATCACAAGGATATGACTGGAAAGCATCATAACAGAATTCAAGTTAAGGGGCCGGCTATACACATCCCAACCATTTCTAAGGACACCCCACATAACTTAAATGAAAAAATAGATTCATGTTAAAAGACCAATATACCCCAAGGCTTTCTAAGAACACCCCACCACAAAAAGAAAAATCTGCGATGAGCACGACAAATACTGGTCGAACGGACATTGGTATGTTCGACAAGTATTGGTCGAACATGTCTTCTTCTGTTCGACAAACATGGGGTGTCCTTAGAAATGGTTGGGGTAAACTTAGAACATGGGGTGTCTCATTTATTTGCCTCTCAACATGGCTCTCTCTCAAGTGGGTGCTAAACCCTGTAATTTCATCATGTGAAAGTACTTCTTTGGCACCCTTGCGCCAGCCTGCATGCAAAGTTCTACAACTGCAGGTGCATGACCATAGAAACCCCGCCCACCATCCCCGAGAACCGGTGGATCTTGCGGCTGCCGGTGCCAGACTACCTTCGCGGGCACCAAGTCATCCGCCCCTGCCTTCTTCCACCAATGCGCCCCATGCCATCCCTCGTACTTAAAGACCCCACAGAGTCTCGCGTTATGGCCTGAGGGCCCAATATGAACCTCCGAGCAATGCTCGCACACTTTACCCGTGTATACCAGCAGAAGCTTCTGAACGCCTAGCCTTACTCTCTCCCATGCTTCCAGAGTTTGCTGACCGATCAGAGCCACTTGTTCATCATAACCATAATCATGACCATGATAACTTGGCACAGCCATTTGGAGACCGGTGTCTGTTTCCAGCTGTCCATTGAGATCTGGAATGGCTTTTGATTCCAAGTTCTGCTTGTACAAGATACCTGATATCTCGGCTCCAGCTTGGGAACAGAGCTCGACAACAGCAGGGACCCGATCGAAGTCGAACCTCTGTTCATGTTTTATTGTGGACTGGACCACGGTCTGCAGATGGAAAGCTTCAACGGGGACCAGGATATCGTTGAGAGTGCCACGGACCCATTGATGCTCCCGGTCCTTAATCATGCGCTTGAAGCCATAGCAGGTTTTAATCCTGTGACCAACCTCCCCAATGTAGACCTCTGGGCAGTACCTGGAAGTGGATGGAATGACTGAATAAAAACCAACCAGGGGATGAGCACAAAAAGGTTAAATCAAACACAAAGATATACATTCACTTTCACCGCAATCTACAGCACTAGGTTACACGGTCATACCAGGTTACAAGATAAACAAAGGAACAATTAGAACAAAAAAAAAGGGTTCACAAATAAGTCGAAACATGTTCCACAGGAGAACAAATTTCCATGTATTGATTATACTGAAGAGATTCTATCCTCCTTTCAACTGAAAGAGTTGAAGACTTCAAATCCAGTCATGGCATGTCTTTCATAAGTATAATCCCTAGAGGAGAAATAATCATGCTCAAATAAAGAAATTAGAGAATGTATTAGATCAATGTTACATAGTTTTTATATTCATTTAAGATTATTAAATTAATCGTGTTCATATAAAGCTGTTGGAAAAAATTTTAAATGCTCACTCACCAGATGAAGCTCTTTTCAAATAGGATTTGGACACATGAACCAAGAGCAAGGAGAATCACCACGGATCTAACAAACAAACAGGTTAAGGCTACTAGAGTTGTGTGTAGTTGGCAACACAATTACTCACATGATATTGTTCTCTCTGTTGATAGGTATTGACCAATGTCAGTAGAGCATCTCTACTCTAAATTTGATACAGTACAATTCGGGTCAAGATGTGGCGAAATCACAGATATATAGATCTCACAAAACATCAAAGTCATGTGTTTCATGACCACCTAAAACCTAGGATTTAAACTTTTTTTTGGATAATCAAAGATTGTGCTTGAGGGTACAAGACATGTATACTTGCTATGAGATAGCAATCACAAAAGTAGGCTATGTACTTTGAAGCCAAGGGTGAGAAAAAGTGCAAGAGTAAAAACAGTAGTCAGTGGACATAGCATTTACTTGTGCTAGAATTCGTGGCCTTTGAGATGCATATGAATTATGGTATCCATCATATGCCACCCACTACAAGTCTATAAAAGTTAATTGAACTTGAACATGAAGAAGTGAACTGCCTTGAACTTTTGTGAACCTGGCCAGAGAACACAGATCAAAAGCAGGTCATAAGATTCCATGCAATCGTAGATTTTGATAAGAGTGATAACTGAAGTTTCTCAAAAGGGTAGAGACTGTTAGCTGAACTCTATGTCATAGCCTTGCTGAGGAATAAGATAGCACCATGAACACTAAAACCACTGTATACAATCCAAAGATAATGCAGAAAGCCTCCTTAGCTAAATCAGTATATGCCCAATCCTAATGATCTCATAATCGTTTTCCATGAGGCATGATAGCTCTACTTATTTCATTGGGCACAGCCACCAAACTTATATCTACTTAGCAACTCGCATTTTTTGTTCTTTCACCCTTAATAAAGAGGCATAAATTTACAATAAAATCCAAAATATTGTACAATATTGGCAGGCAATGAAGCATAGGTACTGGTAGGAGTACCTGCTGTGGTAGGTTGATACAGCTTGATAAACAAAATGTAGCTTAAACCCACCGTTTAGTCTAGAAAACAATGTAGTCTAGACAAAAGTACCCAAACTACACTTGTGACAATGTCATATCCAATGCGTTACACTAGATAGGAACTCCAAAGTACCAATGAAGTACCCCAAACTGAAATTAATAATAAAAATAGAAAAAAAGAGAGAGGGCAAGTATGCGGTACGTAGCTTTGGATAGAGGAGTACCTGTGCTTCATAGTTGACAGGTCCAGGATAGAGGGACCCACAAGAAGAATGCATACATTTTGGTGTGTTTGGAAATAATGATAGTTGAATGGGACTGGAGACAACAAGGAAAATTCCTAGTTTATATTGATCTCAGTCCTCATTAAAAGTTTAATTTGAGTACTTGTGGGCTCCATAAACCAGCATGCAAACTCCACAGAATTTTACTATCCAAATCAAACTGGTGGAAAGGCATTGGATATTCATGAATACCAATCAGTATCCAAAACTCTTCACCTACATTTTAACTCTCACTTTGTAATGCCTTGTTGATGTTATGTCTGCATACGCCTCAACTACATTTACTTTCTAGAAGAAAAATAGACAAGTGGAAACTTCTTTTCTTTGTTTCTAGAAACCAAAAGAAACTAAAGCTTGTAGTTTCTAACTACCCTTTATGGCCATCCATAAGGAGTCATTGAATAACACTAAGAATATAAGTTGCAACTTGCCAGTTTAGTATACCTTGTGGCTCACTATAGTACAACTTGTGCTTATCTGTTCTTACTCATGGATTTACAAACAGTGTTTAAATTCCAATTTGAGTATGCTAACATATTTTAACAAATGCTCAACTTATATTACAGATTCATAAACATATATTTGCTTAGGTTTAGCCAATTTTTAAGTGAAGCTTACTTTGAAATGTAGACATTAAGCTAAACCCAAGATCTATGTTGCACAAATCTGGAAACAGATACTGTAAAGAACACAATACAGATATGAGATACAGGATAAGGGCATTTTCAGATAGGTACAACAACTAGTCACCTAAGTTGAAGGATACAGATACGAATACGGGTACAAACACGATATGGATACGGACATCATTTTCTAGGTTGCAATAAAGCCCATGATGAACCATAACCAGGTCTAGCTATATGGAGGGACTTTATTGCCAAATTTATCCAGTCTATTAAATCTTGAAGAGCTAAACGTGTCCCAGTGCCACTATGGAGGGTCAAGATGTACGCAACCTTATTCCTAACATATGGAGTTGTTGTTTCTAGAATGTTGGAGAGCTAAGAAATACCCATAAATTGCAGGTTGCATTCTCTAAAACTACACAAAACACCTTTCCACCATACACAAATTATAAAGGATAAAACAACTGTTTTAGTCTGTAAAACGTTCCAGAGAGCAATTTCTATTCAAATATGACACTCTTAAGTGTTATTTCTTTGCTTGCTTAGTATAAGCACCATCTGAAATATTTCTTTGACAACAAGACAAAGACATTAATAAAAACCCAGTAGGCGACATACTTGAAACCAAGGGTAAGAAAAAAAAATGCAAGAGTAGAAACAGTAGTCGGTGGAGAAAGAATTTACTTGTGCTTTTGACATGCATATGAACTATGGTACAATATATACAAATACTAAGAGGACAGTTCGAAGAGGGAGAGGACCTTTTTTTAAAACAATTTCAGCATGTAAGACCAAAATGCAAAAGGTTGAGTCCGCTAGCATGCATTTCATGTATCTTTGGAAAATTCTGCACCCTTGCCACAGTTGTCCTGCCCAGCCCGCATGAGTAAGAGAGCGGAGAGAGGAGAAAAAGAGGGGGAAGAAGAAGAGGCGGTGGTGATGGAAGCTCATGTTAACATCCTCCTCCTTCCTCATCCTCTCCTTCCAACCCTCTCACACCCCTCCAGACCAGAAAAGGGCAGTGACAAGCTAGTGATGGTGTAGAGCGTCGCCGCAGGCCATTACTGCCGCCAACTCCGGCTCGTTTTTGCCTTCAACAGTAAGGAGGAGCTGCAAGTTGGAGGGGAAAGGAGGAAAAAGGAGGGAAGTAGGTGGTGGTGGTCATAAGGTGGACCATGGTTGGTATAAAGGGGCCTTGTGGCGGCCACGAAGTGGTTTCAACATAAGCTAGTTATGGGGCAGCAAGTCTACAACAAAAGAGTAATTATGAAATGATTAACTAGATGTTCATATACATCAACCATAATCATTTGGACAGCCCTGCTGCTAGCTCTTCATAATCGGTGTCACCACGGGTATTGGTGAACTGGACAGTGGAAGCAGGTGGATAACCAAGACACTAACAGTGCAGGTCCCACGAGAATCAATTAAATCTATCGCTCAAAGCAAAAGGGCCGAAGTGTAAATAGTAAGCAAGAAGAAGCTATCCAAATTGGTCCCTTAACTTAAATTGGTGGATGCAAACTTACCAAAGTTGGTTTCCTAGACACCTGTTTGGACACTGTACAAATAGTCAAATACATCAATGGTATCTAGCTCTATGTAACTTACCCTCCATCATATCAAGGACCCTTTAGAACAGATCAGCAGTAGTATTTTGCTATGTAACTTCACCACCATCTTATATTTCACAAACTGTTGCATATGAATTTTACAACGGACAACAGCATTTGCTACTATTACAATAAAATCCAAACATGTTCATGCAGGAATATAAGAAAAAAGGTTTTTTTGACCTACTTGCATGCCTTGACCGGAATAACATTGAGGAGAGAAGAGACACCTTCCATTAGTATTTCTCTTGCCTTGAGGACATCATATGCTACAGGAATCATGCTCTTGATGGGGTAGCAATTGGACCTGTTGTTTATTCTTTTAAGAATCATAGGCCTAAGCTTTTTCCAGTCTATTTTTGAACTGTAACATCTCCTCCAATGCAAAGGGAGAAGTTGAATTCCTGCAAGAGATATAACTGAACTCTCTGTGCAAGAGCCATGAAACCTGCAGTTACAAGGTTGAAATCTTGTAAATATAAATGTTACTGAAAAAGAATAGATGTTACTTACAATGAAAAAAACGAAGAATAACAGCATATTTTCCTCTGCATCAAGAAGTATCCCTTATACGTCATCCAACTAATCAGGAAGCACAAGGAGAATTCAGTGGGCTTAATTGGGACTCGAACCCAACAGTCCCAAACCCTACTCCACATTGACTTACTAAACATAAAGTGAGAGACTGACTTGAGTTTTTGCAAGCGTGAAAAGCAAGGCATATACGCATATGCACATGTGTTACTGTTTATGTTTGAAACTTTTTGTTACAAGAAGATGCCTCATGCCTGCCGGATGGGTGTCAAAATTACGGTTCTGTTGGCACATACAAAAGTGGGTACAGGCCGGACCTAGATGAAATCTTGAAGATAAAATAACAGCTATTTGAGGTTGTAACTTGAGTAAAGAAACAAAAATTCACAAGGATTTACTGTCCCTGGGCATTGCGAATATTAGTGTGCCATTTGTCAAACTACAATGTGGACCGTCCAAATATATGGTGTGCACAACCCTCTTGATACGCACATGAACGAAAACCACTAGAAGTAAATGATTAAAGCTTTTGGCTTTGAGACATTCTTTTCTATCTTCCCTCTTTTTCTCTAATCTGATCTCAGATCCCAGGAAAAAAGTCTAATATGAACAGAGCTGATTTGATCCAGATCTAAAAATGAGAATTTGGATCACGATGGGATATAAGAACAAACGTATATGGATAAAGTGAATAGTAATAGGAGCGTGGATTGAGTATAAAAGAAAATGGAGATGATTTCGTATTGGTTTAGCCATGTATTAACTAACTTATGCTTGAGTATGGGATATACTTTGAATACAATAGGTTTAGTCACAAATAGAGCAATGCCTAGGGGTAGAATCAAAGAATAGTATTATTGATATATTAAAATAATTCTTATACTTTCTATAGGTTTAGCCCACATATTCTTTATTTGGATATGGTAACTCCCATATATGAACTGTATCCGCTCCATATGCACCCTTCCATTTCACTCTTTTGTTGCGGTGGCTTATACGACTATACATATTGAAAAAAAAAAAAAATTCAGCTGGACGCCTAGGCGGCCCTCAGGCGCACCGATTCCGCCTAGTGAAATTTATAACATTGGCTGCGGTGCTGTGAGTGGTTTGCTTCGGTAGAGTTGAGTGCATAATTGCTTCCGCATAGCTGAACGTCCAGTTGCTTCCGCGACACTGCTGACTCTGCGACACTGTATGATGACGCTTTCCGCGTCGGTGCATTCGTCCTGCTTCTTCCACGTTGCCGAGTGCTGTTGGTTTCGCGCCGCCACTGCTAACCAACTGAGCGGTTCTCAATGACCCATGTCCTTAGTGGTATGTCAGGTGTAGCACCCACATTGTTGGTGGTTGCTAACCATCCTCTGAATAAGCCATCGTGGCCTACTTTTTCGCGAGAAATAAGGATAATGTGGGTTGTTCTCTCTACTATTAGCGGTTCACCCGATGTTTAGCCTCGCAGAGCCTGTAAAGTAGCTCCACAAAAGGCTGTCAATATGCTACTTAGCAGTTATAGAGGCGTTCCCTCTGTAAATAGTCCATGACGGGACTGAAATTGGATCTTTTTCAATTTTCAAGAATTTCACTCCACATGTACGAGGAGACCCTCAAGGGCATTTTTTGAGCGATTGTAGTTCGGCTCTGAAATAAGAGATTGGGTCCGAACAACCTCGATCTCCCTCAAGCTACGTCGGCTATGAGCTTCCCTATAAAAGCCACCGCAACAAAAGAGTGTTCATCGTTTAACTCGGCATCAAGCTTTCGACGTCTTGGAGTTCTAAAGCATCTGAGAAGAACCCATCGCCTTCGAGAAGAACCGTCGTCTTGAATTCGGATCGTCAACAGACCAAACTTCCATCACTACACTTCTCCACAACTCTATAAATTGTTGTAGATTTAGATTTGCAAGCCCCAGTGAAAGAGTTATAACAGTTTTCTACATCAATTTCATTACAAGTTTTCCTTCACGCATTATATTGGAAAACAAATGGAGACTCTGCTGGGGAGTTCCTTCTCCACCGACAAGAAGCAAAATAAGTTTCATATGCCAAAAACTCATATCAACATTCCTCTCTTTCTTTATCTCTCTCCCCATGTGTGTTTGTATGGGGGTCTATTTGTGGGTACCTGGACGCGTGCATATGCACAGCCTATGTACAAGTATCTATCATACACCACCCTACTATAATATACAAGCTAATGGAACATGAAGAAGTGTGCTGCCTTGACCTTCTGTGAGCCTGGCCAGAGAACACAGATCAGAAGAAGAAGTATAAGATTACCATGCGGATATAGATTTAGATCCATGGTCTTTTGGCTCCGAAATGAAAAAAAAAGCACACCTTTGAAGGCATTATTGCTGCAATCAGGACCTGCTTAGCATGATCGAGAACAGGAGACAAGGATATTTGGAGCAAGGTTCGCAGTATCGGTATCGGAATCGGTATCGGACCATTCCTATGAGTATTGGTATCGGCGATATCGGTTTCGGATCGGAGTATCGAATTTTTTGGTATCGGAAAACAAATACTTATTAATAAATTATTAACATTTAAAAATATATTTTATACATTTAGGCATACTTTTAAGTATTTCCAATGTTATTTCTTATTGTTATGAAATTAAATGAAATAATAGTCACCCTTACCGATTGGTTTATATGCAATAGATCGATTTTCTTCTTTTATAAGCTTTTACAACCTTATTATGCTTCAAACCCTCGTTGATTTGTCTTTTTCGTTCAATTCTCTTTGCCAAAATGATCGAAAACGAGACCCCCAATGTCGATATCGGTCCGTATCAGGTATCGATCGGTATCGGATCGGGTCATGCCAAACCATATCGGTATCGGCCGATACTTTAAACTACTTTGGAGTATAACATCGAATGTTTAGAGTGGTAACTGAAGACTCTACGTAGACTAGAGGACTGTTAGGCTTGTTAGCTAAACTCGATGTCGTATCCTTGCTGACAAATAAGATAGCACCAAACGCTCAAACACTTGTATAATAATCAAAGGGTAGTGCAGAAAGTCTCCTTAGATTAATCAAACTTCTACCTGTTCTTCAGAATATGATTCATCCCTAGTAGGGCTGTAAAACGATTCAAACCGTTCGCATTCGGCTAGTGTTTGGCTCGGTCCAAGCTCGGTTTAAGCTCGTTCGTGGACTAATCGATACCGAGTGCAACCATAGGTTGTTCGACTCGATCTTGTTCGCAAACAGGCTCGAGCTCGGCTCGGTTTCTCATATTAGGACTTTTTCTAGTATATGTTATGCCTTTTTCAATAGATAGAAATACATTTTGTCTTAAAAATTTTACTCTATTTTTTTGTTCTTTATATGATGGTAAATTTATGATGTAAAGAGCATAAGTAATTCAATAAAGAAATCTTTAAAGCTTAAGAGAAACAGTATGATAGTCTATACAACATGTTCAACAGGACTTTGGCTCGAGCTCGATTCGTTCGAGTCTCTAATCAAACCGAGTTCAAACACCATTTTAGAGCTCGACCTTAAGCTCTGCTCGAATCAAACTCGTTCGATAGTTAAGTCAAACCAAAATTGAATACTCTTTGTTCGAGCTCGTTCGTTCGATTTTCAACCCTAACCCTTAGTAACCCAATAAACATTGTCCATGAGGCATAATAACTCCAACTTATTTGATTGGGCACACCGACCAAATAATATCTACTTATAGCAACTTGATTTTCCGTTCTTTCACCCTTAATAATTAGGAATAAGTTCACAATAGAAATCCTCTATCTTGTACTGTATAGCCAGGTAGAGAATAGAGGAGTACCCCATGAGAAGAATGTATACTTCATGGTGTGTGTGGAAATCAGAACTTAAGCTTGAAACTGGCGACAACCAGGAAACTTCCTATTTTGTATTGATTCCTGTGGCCTTTTCACTACATCATCTTGTTATACTAACTAATAGAAGAGATATAATCCTGAATTTTGGAAAATTCGACCCGATAGAAACTTTTCAGTATCAAAATTTATGTAACTTTAAAAACCTGTCCCATGGATAATTCTATGTGGTCTTGTGTTCGTGTCGACATACAACATTACTTGACAAAGAATGTCGTCTATGATTCCTTCAATCAATTGCGTCCAACACAAACCACGGTCCACTTGCTCACGGCCATGGCCATGGCCACACCTGAAGCATATGCGCCGTGCCTAGAACGTGTCCGACACGGACACGAGCAGTTGCTTTCGAGTGCTGTGCTTCTTAGTATCTAGTTCCAGCCTGTGTGTTCTGTGTAGCAACCACAGACGCAACAAAATTCAGTGTCATGTACATCACGCTGTGTCGAACACGTACCGACACTCCAAAATAAAATAGGAGCCCCAGTCAAAAAAAAAGAGAAGGTTCCGTGTCAGCATAGATAGCACAAATTGTTCCGTGTCCGCGCTTCCGTGAACCAAATCATAGCTCCAGTTAAGAATCGCAAAATCAAAACTCTACAAATTTGCATAGATCGCACACAAAATTGATAAAAAAAGAGAGAGTAATTGATGCACATGAGAGAAGAAGAAGGAGAAGGAAAACTTACAAAAAAAACCCTCCAAAAAATGAAATTTAGATCGGAGTCGATCCGGAGATAGCCGGCCCTAAGGAAGAGGGGCGTGCAGACTGACGAACCGGGTCAGGTACGGATCCGATAACCCGTAAAGTACAACCCCGTCAATTCTGACGGCGTCAGTCAACTGACGGTCATCTAATCCTGCTCATCGAGAAGGTTCCTGTCACCGCACGCGAAAGCGATGCTCCACAGATTATTCGAGTCCGTTTCGTAGACGGCAACTACCGCCTCTTAAGAATAGACAATTCCACGTGGCGGAATATGGTTGGAAGGTGACCACACCGGGTGGTTATTGTATACGTCCGAGTCTGCTATAAATAGAGGCCCTCTTGCTCTTCATTGTAGTCATTGTGAACTTTGGGCGAGAGAAAGCGAATCAATTTCTACAAGGTTAGCTAATTCTCTAAGTCTTGTATTTTAATTAATTTCTAATCTTTTTTTCTTAAATTGAATTCATATTAATATGATGATTTGTTGACGTTGAGCAAACCCTAATCTTGGATTGGTACTGATTTGTTGAATACCAAACCCTGAACTTGAATTACTACATGAAAAGTTTGATCTGATTTGTTATAGAAGGGCGAACCCTAAATTTTGGGTTACTACTTATATTTGATATCTTATAGTACTTTGATCTTGAATTGGAAGTGATTCGATCATACAAGACCCTAATTCTGACAAGTATTAGATCTGATTTGTTGTGAAGGGGCAAACTCTAAATTTTGGGTTATTGCTAGAACTTGATTTGTTAGAGAAGCACAAATCCTAATTTTGATCTAGTCTAGTTATTTGTTAAATGCCGATTTTAATGTTGAATTTGTATCTGAACTGTGATCAAATCGGTACCAAAGATGACCAAACCCTAGTTATATTGTTATTACTTGAAATCTGATTTGTTATTTAGGGGCAACCTTAGATTTTGTATAAGTAGTTGCACAAATCCTAATTTTGATCTAGTCTAGTAATTTGTTAAAAGCCAACCATAGTCTTGAAGTTGTACTTGAATGATGACAAATTCCTAATCTTGAAAGATTAGTACCTTAATAGGTACTGATTTGATCACACCAAACTCTAATCTGAATTAGTATTTGAAAGATGACGACTCTGTTCTGATTTTTTACTTTTGGTTAGTATTATATCTGATTTGTTTAAATTTGGTCGAAGATGGTATCGATCTGACTAATTAGGGAAGGGATAGCCAAACCCTAAACTGTGGATTTGTACTTGTATTTCGTTTGTTAGAGATGTACAAACCCTAGTATTGTTAAATACCTGAAATTGTACTTGAAAGACAAATTTCTGATGTTGAAAGATCAGTGTACTTTGGTCTGAATTCTTTGTTAAATATGACCAAACCCCAATGTTTGATTAGTCCTTGATCTGATTTGTTTAAAGATGACCATATCCTAAAGTAAGTTTCTGATGTTGAGTTAGTAGTTAGTATTCGATCATCTTAGGTAAAGATGAGGAAACTTAGTCTTTTGATTCAAGCCCAAATCCTGAGATGATTTGGTGAAGACAGCCAATCCCTAATTCTCAATCGATAGTTGATTTTATAAATATCCAAATTTAACTCGACTTGCCTTTCTTTGTAATGTTATCAACTTTGTTTTATGGTTAAGTTAATATTTTCTTTCAATTTCTATATGAGTCTTAGTTTCTTCGTCTTTAGTGGCAAGTCATAAGGTTTTGTAGTCTTTTATTCATGGTAGTCAAAGGGCGCGCCTCGTAGAAAGGCGCAGCAGTTGCTCCTTGTCCCTTGTTAGACAAGGCCCCTTTCTTTGGGTGCACCCGCACCTCAGGCGCGCCTTTCAGCAAGACGCGCCTTATGTTTTAACATATTTTTGTTGGTTTTAATATGTTATTTGGTTTTATTTCTTATATTACTGATTTATTTATTTATTTATGTATATTTTTATTATTTAATATTTTTGTGCCTCGCTTCCCTCCGGCGTGTGCCTTGGGCGATATGGACCCTTTGCGCCTCAAGTGCGCCTTGTGCCTTTGACTACCCCTTGTTTTTATTTGTTTGCATCGTTTTGACAATTATTCTAATATTTGGGACTTCCTCTACAGAATGCAGATCTTTGTAAAGACCCTCACTGGCAAGACCATCACCCTTGAGGTGGAAAGCTCCGACACGATTGACAATGTTAAGGCCAAGATCCAGGATAAGGAAGGGATCCCTCCTGACCAGCAGCGTCTTATCTTTGCTGGCAAGCAGCTTGAGGATGGCCGCACCCTTGCAGACTACAATATCCAGAAGGAGTCCACCCTTCACCTTGTCCTCCGTCTCCGCGGTGGCATGCAGATTTTTGTCAAGACCCTCACGGGCAAGACCATAACCCTTGAAGTTGAGTCTTCTGACACCATTGACAATGTCAAGGCCAAGATCCAGGACAAGGAAGGTATCCCACCTGACCAACAAAGGCTCATCTTCGCTGGGAAGCAACTCGAGGATGGTCGCACACTTGCTGACTACAACATCCAGAAGGAGTCAACCCTCCACCTAGTCCTCCGTCTCCGTGGTGGAATGCAAATTTTTGTCAAGACGCTCACTGGCAAGACCATCACCCTCGAGGTCGAGTCCTCTGATACTATTGATAACGTGAAGGCCAAGATTCAAGACAAGGAGGGGATCCCTCCTGACCAGCAGAGGCTCATCTTTGCTGGTAAGCAACTTGAGGACGGTCGAACCCTTGCAGACTACAACATCCAGAAGGAGTCCACCCTCCATCTTGTTCTCAGACTCCGTGGTGGGATGCAGATCTTTGTCAAGACTCTCACTGGCAAGACCATTACACTTGAGGTCGAGAGCTCTGATACCATCGACAACGTGAAGGCCAAAATCCAAGACAAGGAGGGGATCCCTCCTGACCAGCAAAGGTTGATCTTTGCTGGAAAGCAGTTGGAGGACGGTCGGACTCTGGCTGATTACAACATCCAGAAGGAGTCCACCCTCCATCTTGTTCTCAGACTCCGTGGAGGGATGCAAATCTTTGTGAAAACCCTTACCGGCAAGACCATCACCCTAGAGGTCGAGAGCTCTGACACCATTGACAATGTTAAGGCAAAGATTCAGGACAAGGAGGGAATCCCTCCGGACCAGCAAAGGCTGATCTTTGCAGGGAAGCAATTGGAGGATGGCCGGACTTTGGCCGATTATAACATCCAAAAGGAATCTACTCTGCACCTCGTTCTCCGTCTGAGGGGTGGTATGCAGATATTTGTGAAGACCCTGACAGGGAAGACGATTACTTTGGAGGTGGAGAGCTCGGACACGATTGATAATGTGAAGGCGAAGATTCAGGATAAGGAGGGGATACCGCCCGATCAGCAGAGGCTGATCTTTGCTGGAAAGCAGCTGGAGGATGGGAGGACCCTCGCTGACTACAACATTCAGAAGGAATCTACCCTCCACCTCGTTCTTCGTCTCCGTGGTGGTGAGATGTAAGATGATGCCTGGTAGTGTTTGCAGGCTCTAATAAACTGTATGGTTTCCGGTTTCGTGTTGGAAAATTTGGCCCAGCTTGCTTGCGGGTTGTAGCAACTATTTTACTGTCTCTTTTTTTTACCTTTTATTTGAACTCAGTTGGCTTGAATCATGTGTGTTTTCATCTATTTGGTGGTTATATTAGTTTGTGGTCTCATTGTTCATGCTGTGATTAACATTTAGAATCTTAGATTGTTCTTATTGATTATCGGTGTGTTCGTCAGTGTGTGCTTATTATATTGAATTTTACCTTTGCTGCTGTTCATGTCCCGGCTATTTTCATGGTATGCATGCAGTCCCTCCAGCAGCTGATGTAGTCCTGGTGTCGAGAAGTAAGGTGATGCCTGGGAGTTCTAGTCCGGTACCTCCATCTGGAGTTTTTTTTGGCTTCTTACATTCTAGTTTACTTTAGGTATAAAAAAAATTTCCTTTGTATTCATGAGAACGAGGTTTATGTCGAGCAGGACCGGCCCTCGAGTAAACCTGCTTGAGCAACCTCCAAACCCTCTAGGGGTGAGCATTATTCGGTTTTGGACCGAAAACCGAACCAAACTTCAGGTTCGGTTTGGTTTTAAAAAAATTTTGGTTCGGTTTCGGTTTTGAAAATACAAATTTTTTTTATTTGGTTTTGGGTTTTGGTTTCGGTTTCGGTCAAAAACCGAAAACCGAATAAGAAAATTTAATTAATTAATTAATATATATATATATATATATATATATATATATATATATATATATATATATATATATATGTGTGTGTGTGTGTGTACTATATATATATATATAAGTATTAATATATATAGGTATATACTAAATATATATAGGTATTATACTAAATATGTTTATGTATATTTAGTTACTATATAACAAAAAAATTCAAAAAATCAAAAAAATATGAATAAACCGAATAAATCGAAAAACGATCCGATTTAATTCGGTTTGGTTTGATTCGGTTTTGGGCTAATTCGGTTCGGTTTCAGTTTTGTTTATTCGGTTTCGGTCCAATTCGATTTTGGGTTATTCGGTTCGGAATAAACCGAATGCTCACCCCTAAAACCCTCCTCCCTCTCCCCTACCAAAACACCCCCAAAAATAATGAAATTGATTCACAAGTCCAATATACTGTATGGATACAGAATAGCCTAGATAAACCAGTGGCAGTAGTAGTCCCCTTGACAGTCGTGATAATAGTTGTATACGTCGTATGATCGTACTATAGGTGTGGAAATGTTGCCTTTATTTTCAATACAAACTAAGGGCCCGTTTGGTTTGCAGGATTGGACAACGTAATGTAATTGGCATTACGTTGTCAATCTAATTCGGGTATTTGGTTGGACAAAAAAAATTAGATGTAATGTAATCGCGATTACAAGTTTGATTACATTACATCAGTTTCTTCTAAACTCAATTACATCATAAAATCTATGTAATCGCAATTACATTACAACTTAAACGGAAGGTTGGTATGCTATAATTTGGTCTTTTTGTTCGTTTTTGGTCATTTTTTTGTTGTTTTTGTTTGTTTTTGGTCATTTTTGTTTGGTTTTTGGTCGTTTTTGTTCGTTTTTTGTCATTTTTTGTCATTTTTGTTCGTTTTTGGTCATTTTATGTGTTTATGTTTGTTTTTTGTCGTTTTTGGTCGTTTTTGTTCGTTTTTGGTCGTTTTTTGTCGTTTTTGTTCTTTTTTTGTTATTTTTGTTCGTTTTTGTTGTTTTTGTTTGTTTTTTTTCGTTTTTGTCCTTTTTGTTGTTTTTGTCCCTTTTTTGTTATTTTTGTTCGTTTTTTGTTGTTTTTGTTTGTTTTTTTCATTTTTTGTTTTTTTTCCGTTTTTTGTCGTTTTTGTTCGTTTTTTGTCATTTTTGTTCGTTTTTCGTTGTTATTGTTTGTTTTTTTGTCGTTTTTGTCATTTTTTTGTGGTTTTTGGTCCTTTTTGTTCGTTTTTTGTCGTTTTTGTTCGTTTTTTGTAATTTTTGTTCGTTTTTTAAAATTTAGTTCGGTTTTTGTCATTTTATCCTTTTTTTGTTCGTTTTTTGTCGTTTTTGTTCGTTTTTTGTCATTTTTGTTCGTTTTTTGTTGTTTTTGTTTATTTTTTTGTCGTTTTTGTCCATTTTTTTGTTGTTTTTTGTCCGTTTTTTGTCGTTTTTGTTCGTTTTTTTGTCATTTTTGTTCGTTTTTCGTTGTTTTTGTTTTTTTGTCGTTTTTTTTTCCTTTTTTGTTGTTTTTGGTCTTTTTTGTTCGGTTTTGTTCGGTTTTTTTTAATTTTTGTTCGTTTTTGTCATTTTTGTTCGATTTTTTTGTCGTTTTGGTCCTTTTTTTTTTTTTCATTTTTTTGCCGTTTTTTTTTGTCATTTTTGTTCATTTTGTTTGTTTTTGTTTGTTTTTTTGTCGTTTTGTCCTTTTTTTGTTGTTTTTTTCCGTTTTTTGTCATTTTTGTTCATTTTTTGTCATTTTTGTTCGTTTTTGGATGTTTTTGTTTGTTTTTTGTCGTTTTTGTCCTTTTTTTATTCTTTTCGTCCTTTTTTGTCTTTTTGTTCATTTTTTGCCTTTTTTTAATCGTTTTTGGTCAATTTTTTACGTTTTTTGTCGATTTTGCACATTTTTTTCCATTTCTGCATGTTATTTATCGATTTTTGTCGATCTTGTACGTTTTTGACTATTTTTCACGTTTTTATCGTCTTCTATCGTTTTTGGTTGATTTTGCATGTTTTTTGTCGCTTTTTTTTTTATCCTTTTTTGCTTTTTTTGGGGTCTTTTTTCACTTTTTTTTGGTCGTTTATGCTTGTTTTTTCTTTTTGTTTGTTGTTTTTGTCGTTTTTGTTACCTTTTTTGTCGTTTTTTGGATTTTTTTTTGCAAATTTTTTAATCTTTTTGTCGTTTTTTGCTCGTTTTAATTCTCTCTTATTTTTTGTCTTTTTTCGTATTTTCGTTTTTTTGTCATTTCTGTTCCTTTTTATCGTTTTTTATTTTTTTGCTCTTTTTTATCGTTTTTTTGTCATTTTTTTTTCTTTTTTTGTCGTTTTTGTTCATTTTTTGCCCTTTTTTTTGTTTTTGGTCGTTTTTCGTCTTTTTTTTCCTTTCATTTATTGTTGTTTTTTGTCAATTTTTTTGTTTTTAGTCATTTTTTTATCATTATTGGTCACTTTTTATGGTTTTCACATTTTTGATCTTTTTTTTGTCGTTTTTCTTTTTTATCGTTTTTTCATTTTGTTTTTTTTTCCTTCTGTTTTGTTCGTTTGTCATTTTTGGTATTTTTATTTTTTGTCTTTTTTTTTTCGTTTTTGGTCTTTTTTTTTAGCAAAAAACAAACCATTTCCCCCCTTTTTATTATTTATTTTTAAATTTTATGTTGTATTTAAAAAAAAAAATTAAATTAAAAATTCAATTACATTACATGGTAAACCAAACACATGAATGTAATTAACATTACATTACATGGTTTGATTACATGTTTCAACCAAACATAGTAATGTAATTGTAATTCCATTACATTACAAACTCAATTACATTACAAACCCAATTCCATTACGATTACGATTACATTACAATGAACCAAACGCAACCTAAGTAGGTTGAGGCGGTCGGAATTCCATTTGCGGTATGCTTTAAATTTTTTATAAAAAGGATACTTGTTCAAATTTGACTTAGATAATTTATCTGTACAAGAAAACAACTTTACAATGGTGAGAAATCAAAACAATAAAACATGTAAATAAATCATAAAATGGATTCACAAACAACTTTCATAAAAAAAGTAACAAAATTATCACAAAATTTCATAAGCCTCTTCTTTGCATGACCAACTTGTAAAAAGGGAGTGGTGGCTAATTAAGCAATGAAGAAACAACGAAGATATCAAACAACAAGCTATGTTTAGCTATGAACCCTAGTCGACAAGAAATCTCAATTTCTTTTCCAAACTTCTTTTGCATTGAAAGACCATTTTAGAAAAGCAAATTTATAGTAAAATTTTAGCAACTGATTTTAGATCGTCTAATTTAGGGATCCAGATCGAATATCATAGCGATCTATAGAAAATGTACCCCGAACTTGAACGCGAACTTGAACGGTCGTACTCGATCGGAGTTCGAGGTCAATTTAGATGTACCTGGTAACTGATCAGGATCGTGTCGTCATTCTATATGTCGTGCCAACATAACGTACGTCGTCCATAACATTACAATTGTATACCGAAGTACACTTTGGCCAACAAATAGAAATGTAGCTTCCTTGCAACCTCTTTCATAGCTCTCTGATGCTGACGCAAATTATCCAAAAGAGGTCCACGTTTATTTTTGGGTGTATTATGAAGAGTGAATCTTTTATATTAATTTCAAAATTATTTTTTGATTGTTTTCATAGTTAGATTATAATTTATTTCTTAGGGCTTATAAATAAGACTTTCTAGAAAAGAATAAACAAGTGTTTGATTAATATAACTTCAATTAGTGAATTCCTCTATGGAAGTTTATCTTGTTTATTCTCATGTTTGAGAATCCAAGTTTGTTATCTTGGATCGTTCGTTCTAAGCTATCGATATTTTCATATTGTCAACTGGTATCACACGTAAAATTGTACATCATTAACATATAGTGGTTACGGAATCACTATATAGTGATGGCCAGGGCCGGCCCTGGCCCAGCGCGGCCAGGACGACCGTCCAGGGCCCCATGAAATTTGGGGGCCCAAAAAAATTTAGTTTAAATGTATATATATATATTAGTAATCTTATATTGAAAATAGAACTAATATATAATATGATCCTCTTTTATCATAAAACATTTGTGGTGTAGTGGTAGTTTGATATACTTGTACACAAGAGGTCCTAGTTTCTAGGCTTGGCTGTGTATCATTTTTTAGTTCAATTTTTTTTATATTATATATGGCCCTCTTTTTACAATTTTGCCTAGGGCCTCCATTAACTCAGGGCCGGCCCTGGTGATGGCAACACGAGTGTCGGTTCCTACATGAGATACACAACTGTCGTCTAAACGTTGCCAATTTCGTTGCTATTAAACCACAAGAGGTGTGCGACGAATCAATGATACACGTCGCTTATACTAATAAGAGCGTCGCCTAGGACACAAGTAATTTTTTTTTTTCAATAGGCTAATAATTCGATCATTTCCTCGGACCTTCTCTCCAGCCCTAGGGCTGGCGATTTTGCCCTGGTGCCCTCTACCCGAGCCGGGTACCCTGCACCCTCAGGTGCCCATGGGTACCCTCTACCCTAGGAGGGCAAGCCCTACCCTTACCCTCTTAGAATTAGGGTAGGGTAAGGGTTTTATCTTGTTACCCTAGTGCACTTACCCGGGTACCCGCCCTACCTTACCCTGAATCATTACCCTACCCACTACCCTTAACCCTCTAAAACCTTCGACCCTACCCTTCTTCCAAACCTGATTACCCACACTCTCATTGCCATAGTATTACTACTACATACTTATATTTTTTTTGTAATTAGTTAGTACTTAGGATTAGGAGAACTACATGGTGCTTGATCCTAAGGAGTCAGGTCTAGCCCCCTCCTTGGGTATGTAGACAGCTCAGGTTCCACTATATAACTGGGTTCAGCGCCTTTAGTAAAAAAATATTCCTCCTGTTATTTCTTATTAAGTTTTTATGATTTTTGAATGTTGTAAAAATCTCAAGTATCAAGGTGTTTACTAGCAAAAAAATGATTTTCAAAGTTAAAAAAATTGAAATGGCAAGGGTAATACCCTTACCCACCCTACCCTGACCCTCAGCTACCCTGTGAGGGTAAAGGACAAGGACGGGTAATGGGTATTGGTTTTTTGGAAGAGGGCTACCCTACCCTACCCTCATGACTCCCCTAGGGTATCAAAAAAATGTCAATACCCTACCCTGCCCTGCCCTCTTCCTGCCCTTACCCTACCCTACCCTACCCATCGCCACCCCTATCCAGCCCCCAATCCTCCTCCTGCTCCTCCCCTCTACTCCCTTCGTCTTCCAATGACATCTGCACAAGCGAGACTCTTTTTTTTTTTTTTGAGTAAAGCACAAGCGAGACTCATCCCGAGATCCTCATCTCGACCCGACAGATGTGTTAAAATATGATTCTTAAATTGTTGAATATAAGGAGAATGATTATTGACTGTCGATTCAAAAAATGTGGGACAAATTTTTTTTTTTTGCTGTTTGTTTTTAACTTCTATGGCCACTATGTCAATGTATTGGCTTTAGGTGGCCCAGGCCTATAGTTTGTAGACTGGGTTCCAAAGCATGGTCATAAAGCCGACGTGTCAAAACAACCCACTCCAATCGCAGGCGACACGTGGTCGCATGCTAATTGTGCCCCTGTATTTATAAGTAACGATTACCACATGCATTCTCGTTTGAATTAATACAGCTAGCTCAAGTTAACAAATTGTACAACACTGCTACTGCTGCTGCTTGATATCTAGCTGCAGACCTGCCAAGGAATTAGAGAATTGAGTAACAAACTCACCAACAACCTAATTTTAATGGAAAATTCTAAATAGACCGTGGGAGGGGGACCGCGGCTGTGTCCGTGCCAACATGTCCCCCTCCCATTCATCTCCCGCTATCTTAGAGCCCACACCCGAAAATAAAAAAAAACCTTCTCTCAAATAATGGCCCGACACTTGGTGTGCGGGCGAGGATCGCAGTTACAAAACGCGGTCCATGCAGCACTGCTCAATTTTAATACCAACCAACATGCAATTTTGACAAGGGTTATTCCAACGTTCCTCCTTTTTCTCAATAAAAAAAGAAAAAGAAGAGAAAGAAAATTAAGAAAAGAAAAGAAAACTACAAGTAACAGAAGTACGTAGAGAGGCTGAGGCTGGCCATGATCAATAGTCGGTGATAGTCGCCGGGAAGAGGTCGATAATGTCGCTCTGCTTGACGCCGTATGAAGCGAAAGTGCGATCGTCGGCCATCGGTTCCTGACAATTGAGGACGAAGAAGTACTCCGCCGCCAGCGGAAGAGGGAAATCCCGTACGCTCTCCAGCTGCCTCCGCAGCCCCCCCACGCTCTCCGTCAGCACCACCTCCACCGGCATCCTCCCGCCCCCTCACGCCGACACCACCGTAACCGTCACCGGCGGCGTCATCCTGCTCATCTTCAGGTGCAACACCATCCCGTGGTTGCACCTCTAGAAACTATAACTATGGTTGATTTCTTGTTCTCTAGGGTTTCTAGGAAGAAATTCATTGGTTTTTCAGTAAATATAAAAAATGTTATTAATTTCTTGGTAGGAAAGAAATAGTACTCGTGTAAGAATAGTGTAATCCTTAGATATGAACCATCCACCAAATACAAACAATACGAATTGAATAGTATATTGGCGGTATGCCGTCAATTCATGGATACAATTTCAGGAATTGTAGTACAGTCTTCGAACCAACCAAGTTTATACGTTGTCGTTATTGTTGGAAAATATCAAAACATGTAAATTAGGGTTCCATGCCACAGCTTAGAGTATATATATAACCCTAATATCATCAACGGGCGGATGCATACTTATAACTTGCTATATATGCATGCATCTGGAATATTACAGAGAAGCCAACGTAACTTGTCATTTTCCAGCTAGCGTTGGCTATATGGTTGAGTAACAGACTCCGCAACACTGCTCTACGTACTGCTACTGCAGAAGAGAAATGAAAACAAAAAAGTTGTTGAAACAAATTTCAAGGACACATACTTCTAAGTTCTAACATGCCAAGTAATATCAAACCCTAATATTATCAACGGACGGATGCAGACATATATTGGGGAGGGCTCTAGCTCAACCAAAAAATTCTCTTTCCATATATATATATATATATATATATATATATATATATATATATATATATATAGCGGATCAAAAGTCCTCCTTAGAAAATTTCCTAAAAACTCCCTCACTCTCAGTCGTCCATTTAATGTTAATATTAATGTTAATATTAATGGTAATATTAATGTCAATGTTAATATTAATTTTTATTTTTATTTTTATATTAATGTTAATGTTAATGTTAATATTAATGTTAATGTTAATTTTAATATTAATTTTAATGTTAATTTTAATATTAATTTTAGTATTTAATGTTAATATTAACATTAATATTAACATTAAATGGACGACTGAGAGTGAGGGAGTTTTTAGAGAATTTTCTAAGGAGGACTTTTGATCCTCTCTCTCTCTCTATATATATATATATATATATATATATATATATATATAACTTCGCGAAGTTGCGGTGCTAAGGCTGACATGCAAATTTATTGATGGAGAATTATTATGGGCTCGATGGATGGCAAATAAATATGTTAGAGGCGGTAATTTTTGCGCCATGAATGGGAACACAAACGCCTCCGTTACGTTCAAGACCTTGTTGTTGCAAAGGCGGACTATAAAGCAATACATTAGAAGAACAATGCGGAATGGGACTACCAAGGCCACTCCAACATTTTAATCCTGGCTCCGCTACTGTGTGTACTTGTACACAACAGGATGAGAGTGCAGCTCACCTATTTATGCAATGTCCAGTCTCATGGGATGTGTGGAAGCATCAGAGAGATAAGCTGGGGCTGACAGGCGATGGAGACCGGAATATCATGGCGGTTATAGATGAGATCAAAAATGCAAAACGGCGGACTACAAGTTGGTTCATGGAGGCTCGTATTAGAATTGCGGCAACGGTTTGGCGTATATGGAAGGCGTGCAACAATCACATCTTCGAGGAGATGAGTATAACAGGTATTGGCATCATTCATAATATAGAAAATGATGTCAAGTTTATGAGTGTTAGACATGTATAAAATAACAAATCTGTACTAAAGCTTCTTATCAATGAAAATTACATTCTTCCAAAAAATATATATATATATATATATATATATATATATATATATATATATATATATGTTCCACCTTAGTTCAACTTAATTCATGGTAGTCTATGTTGGTGCTTTCTTTACCTGGAGAGAGCTTGCTCTCAACATGCCTTGTAAAAGTTTAGTCCCACATCGGAAATGCACCATGAGTTATCTCAACATATATACTTGGTTGTGTTGTTGAGAGATGCACATGGGATGGTGACCCTAAGGAGAGAACCATGTGGGTGATTTTACTAGGAGGTAAGAATAAGGCTCCAAGGATTAAGCATTAATGCTTTTGTCATTCTCTTGGATTAATTCCATTTGGAGCTAAGCCCCAAACGACTCGAACTCGGGCTCGGGCTCATGGGCTCATGAGGCGTAATGTGGCATTTTGTTGGCGAACTTTGCGGTCTCATGCGGGCTCATGCGGCTCATGCGGTCCATGCGGCCGCATGGAGGGCTCCGCTGACTGTGCAGACTACAAGTCAGTTATGGAAAGACTGATTCAATCGATTAATTCAGATCCACTTTTTGTGGGATTTAATTCAATCTTTCCATAAATTCAATCTTTTCATAACTGAAGAGGCGGTTAGGGTTTCCACCCTCTCTATATATATACTCTCTTCTGGCCTCCTTTGTGGGTACTACGAATTTTATAAGTCAGAAAAGAGAGAGAGAGAGAGAGGAGCTGCTGCCGCCATTGCAAGTCCATCCGAGGAGTCAGAACAGAGGTGACTTCGAGCGTTCCACAAGTTCTTCAACTTGCTGGTTCCTGGAAGCAATTCGTGTGGGGCGAATCTTGCTTTGAGCAACGGTGTTTTGACACCCCAGTAACTTTTCTTCTTCTCATCTTTCTCTAGATTATTGTAACTCGTTCTGTCCCAATTGCAACACGTTTGCAAGGAAGAACGAGAGATCTTCTCTTCTCTATTTTCCTCCTTCATATTGTAATCTGGTTATTTAGCTTTTTGTATCATCGCAGATCTTGAGTTTGATCACTGCAAAGTTTTTTGTGTGACTCTCAGATCTCGATTGCATCAGTTTTTCCATCTTTGGTCAAGCCTCGGGACTAACAATCTCAAAGCAAGATCCTTGTAGATGGAAAACATTAATGATTCGCTCGTCCAAATCGGACTACTGCAAGTTGGAAAAGTTCGATGGAGAGCATTATCAAGTCTGGAAGAGGAAGGTTTATCTAACTCTTCAACTCAAAGACGTTGATTATGTACTGTTGGAGGAAGAACCTTCTGTTCCAGACACTGGGACTACTGCCGCAATCAATACGGCTACCAAACTCCAGGCCAAATGGAGAAGGAAAAATAGCATCTGCAGGCTTCTCATCCTGAATGCTGTGGAGGATTCCCTGGCAGAATCCTACTCGAAGAAGGAATTTGCCAGAGACATATGGGAGTCTGTGGAAAAACTGTATGAAGAAGACAGGAATAAGAGCAAGATGTTTGTGGTTGAAAAATATCACAAATTGCTCTTTGAGGACGAGAAGTCCAGGTTACCACAGGTGAAGGAATTTCTGAAGCTGCGTCACAAACTGGAAGACGAAGAGATGCCCCTTTCCGACAAGTTTGTCGTTGGAGGGATCGTCTCAAAATTTCCTGCTGGATGGAGTACCTTCTATGCAAGGATGCTCAGAAAGAAGCTAGACATTAGCTTGGGAGATCTATTTCAAGATATCCATGTTGAGGACGAGATGTGTTCCCAACAGAAGATGGACACTTTGTCCAAACAGTTGGCTAAGGCCAATCTAGTGCAGAAGAGAGATCCCAAGGGGAAGCATGCAACTTCTCATTACAAGAAGAAGGACTTCACCAATCTAAAAGTGAAGGGTCCTTCATTCAAGCAACAGAAGTCCAATCCCAAGTGACTTGTTTCAATTGTGGCAAGAAAGGCCACTACAAGAGTGAATGCAGATCCAAGCCTAAACAATCAGAGAAAGGTGAGCCTAGTAAGGTTTCAATGGTTTCTAACATTGTTGCTATGATCGCATAGGTCACAACTGTGGGGGTTGACTCTGACTGGTGGATAGACACTGGTGCGACTTGCCATGTCTGTTCTGGCAATGAATGGTTCGTCACATACCAGCCGATATCTGAGAAGGTTGTTGTCACGCCCCGACTCGCCGAATCGGTCGCCATCGCCTTGATTCGATATAAATCGATCCCCACGGGTCGGGACGTGATGCCGTGTAAGTCTGAATGGACTTGCACAAGGCAAAGATGTGTAATTGGAAATTCCTTTTTGACTCGACATATTGAAATTAAACAGTGCAGAGAGTTAAAAACATAGCATAGGAAGAAACTTAGCTTTTCATTCATAAACTTACAAAATATGTGCAAGGTCATTTTTACATTACATATGCCGTTGCGACTACATCTTTGAAACACAAAAGAAAACCATCGACATGCTCGCCTTAAAATAATCCTCGGCGTTCCATACATTCATGCCCCTTTATACATTTGAACAAAAGCCTTCGGTCTGAATTGGGCATCAAAATACTTCAAAATAGGAGAGCTTCGTGCCGCCTCCCATTCTTCAGCTCCAGCTTAGTCTCGAGCTCCCGCAGCACGCTCGTTACCTAGGGAGTTGGGGGTTAGCACACTTGCTAGTGGATGGGATGAACCCACTCGTCTAAACCGACACTGCTTATTAAGGATTCAGGCGTACGAAGTGATCTTTCTATTTAGAACTATATGAGTTGCAGTTCATATCGAAGGCACATTTTAAACGATAACAACATAACCAATTTTAACCATTCTTACTACGATCGTGCTCCTTTTCTGCACAAGATATACATGATACTTACCACCTGCACAAGACAATAGATGAGCATGCAGTCTATCCTATATACGGTCATTGGTGATATCGACACCATGAAGGACGATTACGTAGCATTGTGACGCGCCCTCCAGTCCAGGTAGCGAGCCTAACTGGAGGTCTCGTAATGCCTCGCGCCGAAGCACGATTTCCATAATTTTCTCCTAGGCCGATTCGGTCCCAGGGTCCCGGGTACCATCTCGAGGAAAGCTCACCTTGTGCACAAGTCGTCCTTGACCATGTGAATGTATGAACAGTGTAATATGTATGAAGTAAAATGCATAGCGTAACCATTATCAAATCACATAGTCGTTTCTACTCGTGCAAGGGTCCTTTCCCCCGAAACCGTACGTTCTGATTTAGCATCCCGTAGGCACCAAATTCTCCGAGGCATGATGTACCGCCACCAAGGTTTTCATAGTTGTGTTTTGCATGGCATAAAATATAATCTATCTCTTTCTTAGAACTTTATCTTTTCTCTATTTAGTGTGAACCTATCGATTCAGAGTTAACTTCTCTACTTTGATATATTATCCCGAGCTCTTGATCTTAGTGGCAAGCATATATCCCGTTAGCATCATCGATTTGAACGTTGAACTTTAAGAATTTAGTTGGCGGGAAGGAGTAGAAAAGAAGGGGCCGAAGAACCACCCACCTAAGGAGATTGCGCCGAGAGTAGGAGAACGCTTCACGACGGTCAAGCGTCAGTTACACGAACTCCTGCAATGGCACGAGCATCGAATTAGAACCCTTTTTTTCAATTCTTCTTTCGAAATTCCCAAAGACGCATTCAGAAATCGACGCGAAAGCACACTATCAAATCCACACAACAATTCGTTCAGAAAGCCAAGAAAACCAATAAAACCAACGGCAGACGGGTTGCGTCGCTCTCTTTAGAGTTCCTTCGCCAAGACGCCGTCTACCGCATCTAGGACTTATTCCAACAGTAGTCGATCCATTAGTTGGAACGGTACTCATATCACTCGTCCAAATCGATTTTATTGATGCCATGGTTTTTGTATACCAAACTCGTCGCCGAGTTAGACTAGCCATCTATGTTCCCGACCATGTCTGACTTGGCACGAGCCTATTACATAGTGCTTTGCCCCAACGGGAGCGGGACACTACATAATATACCACTAAGAAAAAGTTTCGTCCCGAAACTTAAGAACAAGGGTCTGACCTTCGTCGGCGAAAAGTGAAGGGTACTTCTCCCTCATCTCCGCCTCTAGCTCCCACGTCGACTCCTCGACGGAATGGTTACGCCAGAGTACGCGAACCAAGGACACCGATCGGCTCCGCAGGATCTTTTCTTTACGGTCCAAAATTTGTACGGGCTCCTCCGAGTATGATAGATCGATGCGTAGCTCCAACTGATCGAAACTAACCACATGACTTGGGTCATGCACTTACTTCCGAAGTTGGGAGACATGGAAGACGTCGTGCACTTCGGCCAGGGCAGGAGGTAGCGCGATCCGGTAAGCAACGGTCGCCACTCTTTCGAGGATCTCGAAGGGCCCTACGAATCTCGGACTCAGCTTGCCCTTTACCCCGAATCGCATGACGTCCCGCATCGGCGTCACTTTCAGAAACACATGGTCCCCAACCAAGAATTCTAACGATCGTCGACGAGTATCTGCATAACTCTTTTGTCGACTCTGAGCAATACGGAGCCTATCTCGAATCATGCGGACCTTCTCGACGGCTTGTTCGACTAGTTCTGGCCCGAGCACCTTTCGTTCTCCGACTTCGTCCCAGCAAATCGGAGATCGGTACTTTCTTCCATAAAATGCCTCGTAGGGAGCCATTAGGATGCTCGATTGATAACTATTGTTGTATGCGAGTGCGTGTTCCAACTAGTCTTCAAATCTATCGCGCACAGACGTAGCATATCCTCCAGGATCTGATTCACTCTTTCTGTCTGGCCATCGGTTTGCGGGTGGTACGCGGAGCTAAGGTTCAACTTAGTGCCCAGTGCCGCCTGTAGACTCGTCCAGAAATATGATAAGAATCGCCCGTCTCTGTCCAAAATAATTGTGGCAGGTACCCCGTGCAGTCTGACGATCTCGTCGAGATAAATCTGGGCTAACCGATCGACGCTCCATGATGCTTTAATAGCGATAAAATGAGCGGATTTGGTCAAACGATCGACAATGACCCAAATCGCATCATTCCCCCGCGACGTCTTCGGAGGGCCCATGATGAAATCCATAGAGATGTCGTTCCACTTCCATACTGGAATATCGAGGTTCTGTAGCTCCCCGCCTGGTCTTTGATGCTCGGCCTTCACCCGTTGACAAGCCATGCAATGTGAAACAAACGTTGCCACGTCTTTCTTTATTCTGTGCCACCAAAAGGTCGTGCGCAGGTCCTTATACATTTTGGTACTCCCGGGGTGCAACGAGTACTTCGCATAATGGGTCTCCGTCAGAATCTCCTTTCTAAGTTCAGCATGGTCCGGCACGCATATCCTCCCCTTCATCCGCGTTATTCCGCCCTCGTCTACCGCAAAGTCGGTCGCCTTTTCCGTCGAAATCAGCTCGCGCATCTTCTTCAGGAATGGGTCGTCCTCCTGTACGGTCTTTATTTTGTTGTGCAAGCTCGACTCAAGGTGCAATTGGGCAAATCGTGCTCCACGGTAACGGATTCGGAGTTCGATACCCATCTCTGCCAAGTCTTGCTGTATATTACGGTTGATAGACAAGCACCCTGCAAACATTCTACTCAGAGCGTCCGCTACGACGTTATCCTTACCCGGCGTGTACTCGATAGTCAAATCATAGTCTTTGATGAGTTCGAGCCAACGCCCCTGCCGTAAGTTCAGGTCCCGTTGAGTGAAGATGTAATTGAGGCTCTTATGGTCCGTATAGATGCGGCAAGCTACACCATAAAGATAGTGCCGCCATAGAGCTTCAACGCGAACACAATAGCCGCTAACTCAAGGTCATGCATAGGATAATTCTTTTCGTGTTGCTTCAATTGTCTCGAAGCAAACAAAATCACCTTATCCCTTTGCATAAGCACGCATCCCAAACCCGTCCGCGATGCATCGCTAAATATCTGAAACCCTTCCGGCCCGTCTGGAAGTGCAAGGATCGGCGCTGAGATGAGCCGTTTCTTCAACTCTTGGAAGCTCGATTCGCAGGCGTCGTTCCACTCAAATGCGACTCCCTTTTGGATGAGACGAGTCAGAGGCGACGCAATTTTGGTAAAATCTTTCACGAATCTACGGTAGTAGCCCGCCAAGCCGAGGAAACTTCGGATGTCGCCTGCTGAGGTAGGCCGCTTCCATTCGACTATTGCTTCAATCTTCTTTGGGTCCACCGTCACGCCTTCCGCTGAGACAACGTGTCCAAGGAACGTCACGCTGTTCATCCAGAACTCGCACTTGCTTAGCTTGGCGTAGAGTTGATGTTCGCGCAGAGTCTGTAACACCGTCTTCAAGTGTTCCATGTGCTCGTCCCTGCTCTTCGAATATATAAAGATATCATCGATGAATACGACGATAAATTTGTCTATGAATGGTCGGAACACCCGATTCATTAGATCCATGAACGCGGCAGGAGCGTTGGTCAAGCCGAAAGGCATGACTAGAAATTTGTAGTGACCATATCGGGTTCGGAAGGCGAACTTCGGCACGTCCTCGGACTTGATCTTCAATTGATGGTAGCCTGAGCGAAGTTCAATCTTGGAGAACACTGTCGTCCCTTGCAGCTGGTCAAACAAATCGTCTATCCTCGGTAACGGGTACTTGTTTCGTATCGTGGCTTTGTTGAGTTCCCGATAATCGATGCACAGCCGCATCGATCCATCCTTCTTCGTCACAAACAACACTGGGGCACCCCACGGGAAGATACTAGGGCGAATATATCCGCGATCTAGTAACTCTTGTAGTTGTGCCTTCAGTTCCTTCAGCTCTGCCGGCGCCATTCGATAGGGTGCTTTGGATATCGGTCGGGTGTCCGGGAAGGTGTCGATGTTGAATTCTATCTCTCGGTCCGGCGACATCCCTGACAACTCGTCTGGGAACACATCAGGAAATTCTGCCACGACTTCAGTCTGGGCCGTGCTTGCAATCTCCGTTCTCGTGTCTCGAACTGATGCTAGGTACCCGCTGCACCCGGAATGCAACATACGCCTTGCCGAAATCGCCGATATTATTATTGCCGACTTTGATGCTGCTCCGCACGAATAGGAGAACTCGGTTTTGTCGGAAAGACGGAACACGACTCTCTTCTCCGCGCACTCGATCGTTGCGTGGCATGCACCCAACCAATCCATGCCAAGGATTATATCGTACTCCTTGACATCGAGGACGATAACTTCCAAGGATAGATTCCTCCCTCCGATGCAGATATAACCATCCCTACAATTATGAGTGGCAGGCATATCTACTCCCGATGGAGTGCTAACGCTAAGATTCATATCTAAAAGTTGCATAGGTAGTTAATTTTCTTTTACAAAGTCGGCAGATATGAAACTATGCGTAGCACCCGAATCGAACAATACTCTAGCAAGAATATTTTTATAGAGTAGTATACCTGTCACAACAGTGTCGGACGCATAGGCTTCTTCCCGAGTCAGTGCGTAGACTTGGCCTTGCGCCCCTTGGCGATTTTGTGGGTTCACGGGCACAGCATTTGCGCCATGGACGGGAGACGCCCTGTTCTGGTTCTGGACGTCCCTTGGTGGATGTTGGTTCGCCCTCCCCATTCGACAATCTACTACCTTGTGACCTAGCTGGCCACACTTGAAGCATCCCCCTCGGCAATCGACCGCCAGATGTCCCATCTTGCCGCAGCGATGGCACCGTACGCCTGGGTGAGGCCCCCGATACTCGGTCGTGTTCTGGCGCTTTGGCGTACTAGATCCTCCCGCGTCGTTAGGACGCTTGTTGAAGTTGTTGCAGATGCTTGATCCGCCCTTCTGCGACGCTCGACCGAAGACCCGTTCCATATCAAGGGCGGCATTATATGATTCCCTGTACGTCTGGCATCTCTGGTTCATGACGTCCCGACGCAAATCTTCGTTCAGGCCTTGTTGGAAGCGCTCGCACCACGCCTCTGTGTTCGGCAGAAAAGCCCCGACAAACTTCTCAAGCTTCGCGAACTTCGCATCGTAGTCTTCAACGGACAAGTTTCCTTGCTTCAAGGACATGAATTCCTCTTCCTTTTGTCGACGAAGGGCACAAGGGATGTATTGCTCGAGGAAGGCCCATTTGAAAGTCTCCTACGAGATCTTGGCGTTGGGGTTGGACACTTGGAGTTCCTGTTTCTTCACCTCCCACCAGTCGTAGGCCCTCAAGTTGAGCTGCAACGCTGCGCACCCAACTTTCTTGGACCCCTTGATGTTGAGGAGAGTGAACAGACTCTCAATCTTCACTAGCTACCCCATGACTTCGTCAGGCTCTGCTCGACCGTTGAATTCAGGTGGGTTCATTTTTTGGAACTTGGTCATCTTGAGCAGGGAGGAGGAAGACACATGTTTTGTCTTTTCGGCTTGCACTTCTTTCTCAGACATGACGATCGTCGAGTTCTGTTGCGTCGCTATGGTGCTCACGATCCTGGTCAGGGCGTCTATTTGCTTTTGTTGGGCGCTGACATGGGCCAGAATCTGTTCTTACAGCTGTCGTTGCTGCGTCTCTGACTGGCGTTGTTGTAGTTCCATGAGGCGTAGTAGTCGCTCCATGGCAGATTCGCTAGACGTCGCGCCTTCGGTGCTATCCGTTCTAATCAAGGTGGGGACACCCAATCTTTTCGTCATTCCTACAAAATTGAGCAAACCCGTTAGTATTCTTAAAATATCTACGGGCTCATATGTATGGAACGATTATTTCAGGCCGCATATGTCGAAAAGCATAGTTTTTGAAAAATTACAACGGCATCATCTAAAAGAAAGTATTTTGAAAGGTCCGAGGTGTGAACCAAGCTCTGATACCAACTTGTCACGCCCCGACTCGCCGAATCGGTCGTCATCGCCTTGACTCGATATAAATCGATCCCCACGGGTCGGGACGTGATACCGTACAAGTCTGAATGAACTTGCACAAGGCAAAGATGTGTAATTGGAAATTCCTTTTTGACTCGACGCATTGAAATTAAACAGTGCAGAGAGTTGAAAACATAGCATAGGAAGAAACTTAGCTTTTCATTCATAAACTTGCAAAATATGTGCAAGGTCATTTTTACATTACATATGCCGTTGCGGCTACATCTTTGAAACACAAAAGAAAACTATCGACAAGCTCGCCTTAAAATAATCCTCGACGTTCCATACATTCATGCCCCTTTATACATTTGAACAAAAGCCTTCGGTCTGAATTGGGCATCAAAATACTTCAAAATAGGAGAGCTTCGTGCCGCCTCCCGTTCTTCAGCTCCAGCTTAGTCTCGAGCTCCCGCAGCACGCTCGTTACCTGGGGAGTTGGGGGTTAGCACACTTGCTAGTGGATGGGACGAACCCACTCGTCTAAACCGACACTGCTTATTAAGGATTCAGGCATACGAAGTGATCTTTCTATTTAGAACTATATGAGTTGCAGTTCATATCGAAGGCACATTTTAAACGATAACAACATAACCAATTTTAACCATTCTTACTACGACCGTGCTCCTTTCCTGCACAAGATATACATGATACTTACCACCTGCACAAGACAATAGGTGAGCATGCAGTCTATCCTATATGCGGTCATTGGTGATATCGACACCATGAAGGACGATTACGTAGCCTTGCGACGCGCCCTCCAGTCCAGGTAGCGAGCCTAACTGGAGGTCTCGCAATGCCTCGCGCCGAAGCACGATTTCCATAATTTCCTCCTAGGCCGATTCGGTCCCAGGGCCCCGGGTACCGTCTCGAAGAAAGCTCACCTTGTGCACAAGTCGTCCTTGACCATGCGAATGTATGAACAGTTTAATATGTATGAAGTAAAATGCATAGCGTAACCATTATCAAATCACATAGTCGTTCCTACTCGTGCAAGGGTCCTTTCTCCCGAAACCGTACGTTCTGATTTAGCATCCCGTAGGCACCAAATTCTCTGAGGCATGATGTACCGCCACCAAGGTTTTCATAGTTGTATTTTGCATAGCATAAAATATAATCTATCTCTTTCTTAGAACTTTATCTTTTCTCTACTTAGTGTGAACCTATCGATTCAGAGTTAACTTCTCTACTTTGATATATTATCCCGAGCTCTTGATCTTAGTGGCAAGCATATATCCCGTTAGCATCATCGATTTGAATGTTGAACTTTAAGAATTTAGTTGGCGGGAAGGAGTAGAAAAGAAGGAGCCGAAGAACCACCCACCTAAGGAGATTGCGCCGAGAGTAGGAGAACGCTTCACGACGATCAAGCGTCAGTTACACGAACTCCTGCAATGGCACGAGCATCGAATTAGAACCCTTCCTTCAATCCTTCCTTCGAAATTCCCAAAGACGCATTCAGAAATCGACGCGAAAGCACACTATCAAATCCACACAACAATTCGTTCAGAAAGCCAAGAAAACCAATAAAACCAACGGCAGACGGGTTGCGTCGCTCTCTTTAGAGTTCCTTCGCCAAGACGCCGCCTACCGCATCTAGAACTTATTCCAACAGTAGTCGATCCATTAGTTGGAACGGTACTTATATCACTCGTCCAAATCGATTTTATTGATGCCATGGTTTTTGTATACCAAACTCGTCGCCGAGTTAGACTAGCCATCTATGTTCCCGACCATGTCTGACTTGGCACGGGCCTATTACATAGTGCTTCACCCCAACGGGAGTGGGATACTACAGTTGTCATGGCGAACCGGGCCCAAGCTGAAGTTCTGGGGATCAGGACTGTGGAGCTGAAACTCACTTCTGGGAACACTCTGACGCTTCAAGGTGTGAAGCATGTTCCGACGATTGTCAAGAACCTGATCTCTGGGAGCCTGCTCTGCAACGTAGGCTTGAGGATGGATATCAATGCTGGTCAGATGGTGATGTCCAAGAAGGGAACATACTTTGGGAAGGCTTATCAAACCGAAGGAATGTTTAAAATTCAGCTTGTCAACCAGTTTGATGACATTAATGCACTTACATTTTTTGATTATTCTCTTGAGTTGTGGCATAATAGACTAGGACATGTTCATTGTAAAAGAATTAACAAAATGTCTAGTCTAGGACTTATCTCCAAATGTGGGAGTAAGGTAGAGAAGTGTGAAGTATGTGCTCAGAAGAAGATCACAAGGAAACCCTTTCATCGGGTCAATCGAAGCACAGATCTTCTGGAGTTAGTACACTCTGATATCTGTGACTTCAAACATTTCTCCACGAAGGCTGGGATGAAGTATTTCATAACCTTCATCGACAACTTCTCAAAATACGCGTTCGTCTACTTGCTCAAGACTAAAGACGAAGCTTTCGAGAAGTTCAGAGAGTTCATGACAGAAGCTGAACGGCAGACTGGACAACAACTCAAGAGGTTGAGAAGTGATCGAGGTAGGGAGTACAGGTCTCATGACTTCGCATCGTTCTGCAAAGAACATGGAATCATATGCGAGACTACTGCTCCATATTCTCCTCAATCCAACAGAGTAGCAGAGAGGAAGAACCGAACATTAACAGAAATGATGAATTCAATGCTGCTTACTGCAGGTCTTCCAAAATGCTTCTGGGGAGAAGCTGCATTAACGGCCACTTTCATTCTGAATAGAGTGCCATATGCAACTTCGGACGTAACTCCTCATGAACTCTGGTTCAAAGTCAGACCAAACTTGAATGTCATTCGAGTGTGGGGGTGTCTGGCGTATGTGAAGCTCCCAGATCTGAAGATTCAGAAGCTGGGGATAAGGACTACGAAGGCGATCTTCTTGGGGTATGCCGAGAAGAGTGATGCTCGGAGATTTCTTGATATTGAGTCAAATCATATCATCGAATCTCGCGATGCTGAATACTTTGAAGACAAGTTTGTAAAAGACAAAAATATTGTTCTTTCGGACATTCCGGAAAATGATGTAGGTGCAAATGAGACTGAAATCTCATATGGGCCAGTAGTCCAAGAAGAAGCTGTTGTTGATGAAATAACTCTTGTACCAGAACTCGCAGAGCCGTCAGCAAAGCGAACGAGGAGACCTAAAGACTTCGGAGATGACTTTGTCACATATCATATGAAAGCAGATCCGCTTACCTATGATGAGGCGATGAAGACCAGAGATGCTATCTTCTGGAAGGAGGCAGTGAATGACGAGTTTGACTCTATCACCTCCAATAACACATGGGTGTTGGTAGATCTACCTGAAGGAGAAAAGCCCATCGGATGTAAATGGATCTTCAAGAAGAAGATGAAGGCAGATGAAACTATTGACAAGTTCAAGGTCAGGCTGGTAGCCAAGGGATTTTCTCAGAAACAAAGGAAAGACTACTTTGACACGTACGCTCCAGTAGCTCGGATGACCACCATCAGGATGTTAATCGCTCTAGCAGCCATACATAAGTTAGTGATACATCAGATAGATGTAAAGACATTATTCCTGAATGGGGAGCTGACCGAAGAGATTTACATACAACAACCAGATGGATTTGTCGTCAAAGGTCTTGAAGACAAAGTCTGCAAGTTGGTGAAATCATTGTATGGTTTGAAGAAAGCTCCCAAGATGTGGCATGAGAAGTTTGACAAAGTTATTCGGTCAAACGGCTACAGAGTCAGCGAGACGGACAAATGTGTTTACATAAAGTTCACTGATGGAAGAGGAGTCATCGTTTGTCTGTACGTGGACGACATGCTAATCCTAGGGACGGATATAGGCTGTGTCACGGAGACAAAGAAGTTCCTCTCAACCAAGTTCAGTATGAAGGACTTGGGGGATGTAGATGTCATCTTGGGCACAAAGATCATCCGGATGGACACTGGAGTAGCGCTGTCACAATCTCACTACATTGAGAAGATGCTCACACACTATGGGTATAAGGATCTTCCAGGGATCGATACGCCATACAGGTATGATCAGAAGCTGAAGCCAAACCCGAGAGAAAGCGTCAGACAGCTGGAGTATTCTAGCATTATCGAAAGTTTGATGTACACAACTACTGCCACAAGATCTGACACTACCAGAATAAGTCATTTTAGCGACGCATAAAGACGTCGCTAAAACGACAAATTTCGTCGCTAAATAAAGTTAGCGACAAAATTTGATAGTCACTGAAATGTAAGTCGCTAATCTTCGAAACGTCATAAAACGTCGCCATTATCGACATTTACCGACGTATATATACGTCGGTATATTGCCGACGCCTACCGTCGTGACGTCGGTAGATTACCGACGTATTACTGTGTATCGCTACGCGTCGGTAAATTACCGACGAATAGTCGGTGGTTTAGTGACATGATCGAAGTCGCTAAACGTCGGTAATTCCTGGGAATATTAGCGACAAACACCGATGTTTACCGACGTTCGCCGACATTTATAACGTCGCTAAAACATCGGTAAACTGGAAAATATGGCATATTTACCGACGTTTACCGACGCAAGCTTACGTCGGTGTCCGTCGGTAAACGTCGATAAACGTCGCTAAATCTGCAAAAATAAAATAAAATACAGAATGTCCATTTCTCCCTGCAGTTTAAAAAGATAACCATTTCTCA
The DNA here is from genome assembly GCA_029216955.1 of Iris pallida. NCBI lineage: Eukaryota > Viridiplantae > Streptophyta > Magnoliopsida > Asparagales > Iridaceae > Iris > Iris pallida. The sequence goes on along the minus strand of JANAVB010000799.1, from coordinate 5,541,020 downwards.
CTGTAGAATAGGATCCAAACAATCACAGAATGTCCATTTCTCGTTGTACACAACTAACCAAGTTTGTATACTTGACGTCGATAATTACGAATAACCAAATATCCAAATAACCAAGTTTACAACAATCACACAACAACTAACCAAATATTCAAATATCCAAATAACCAAATATCCAAATAACCAAGTATCCAAATAACCAAGTATCCAAACAACCAAGTATCCAAATCTACATAACCAACGAATGAAAAAAGTCACAAACAAAGAATGAAACAAACACAGAAACAGTCCTAACTAGGACTACTAGGAATCTGGTGCAGAAGGGGCACCGCCGCGACGAAGGGATAAGAACAACTGATACTCCTCACGTGAAATCGATATCGATGGAGGCAGTGACGTCGGTGGAGTCGGTGTCGAAGAAGATGGCGGTGGAGGCGGCGGAGTCGACGACGATGAAGGCGCACCCGGAACACCAGCACGCTCCAACGCTGCAAGTCGCTGGTGGTATGAATCCATGATAGATAACATTCTATCACGGCTCTCGACCATCGACTCCTGCGCCAATCTCATCCTCTCGGCCATGGTCACCTGTCCTGTCTGCAGCTCCGTGACCGTGCGTTCTAACCCTCCAACGGTGCGCTCTGTCCTCTCAGTCGTCTCCCTGAGGTCCATAATGTCGCGGTCGAGCGCATCCAATCGTGCTAGCAGCGCAGGATCGTCGTGCTGAGACTGCTCCTCGATCCGTCGTAGCAGGTCGTCACGGAGAGACTCCATCATCTGGTGGACTCGGACAAACTCTTGGGACGGCTGTGGACCATGCACTAGCAGGAGATGTCCTAGAGGACTGGGTCGCAACTAGGGCGCCATAGGATCCCGTACCGTAGTACGTACCCCTACGGAGTCCACCAGCGGCAGCAATCCACAGCTCGTCCTCCGACGGAGCCTGAGTGGGCTGCGAGGAAGTACCGGCCTCGCCTGCATCAGGTGCACTAGCAGCCGCCCGTTCCCGCAGCCTCTGATACTCGGCCTAGAAAGTACTTATTATTACTAACTTCTAATTTCTAATTAATATATTTATTATTACTAATTTTTAATTAATGTACTTATTATTTCTAATTTCTAATTAATGTACTTATTATTACTAACTACATGAATATTTATTTGCATCATATTTACTAAGTTATATTAAAATTGACACGAAGTATTAAATTAAGATAACGTATTGTAATACTTACATAAGTCTGCTCGGCCCTCTCGTCAATAAGGTCAGCGCCGCGACGATGGGTGGCCAGGAAGACGGTCACCATGTCGACATTATCGACCTTCCTTACCTGTAATTAAATATATTATCTTAGTAATAATTTATCGGTTTTGCATTAAAATAATATTTCTAAAAGAGGAAGACATACCAGACGACGAAAATGTTCTGTCGTCGGAATCGACCTACCGCACCACTTCGAGGCATGTTGCCTAGCCGCCTTGGCCTTCTCCGACTTCTCCTTGTACTTTATCTCCTCGAATCGAGCCTTCATCGCATTCCATTGATCAGGGGTGATCCAACCTTGGATCGGCTTTCCGGCACGATCACGATCCTTCTGATCATTGATAGAGTCGCGGATCAGCTTGGCAGCGACGGCAGGAAACATCCCCTCGATAAGCTCGGCCCGGTGCGGTGGATAGAAAAACATATCCTAGAAGAGCGCAAACCAAATATTTATCAGTTATATATAATATACAAAAATTATATGATTCATGTTAAAAGCAAATATATTTTAACCTTGAAGCACGCAAACCAGAAGGCCTTCCTCTCGTCCGGAGCCTCAGAGTAGTTAATCCAAACACCACCATAATTATGCCTCAGCATGTGGCCTAGACGTCTCTGTACCTCTGGGGGACGATATCTATACAAACATATTATATTCATGAAAAAAAGTTAAATTATGATAAAAACAGAAAGAAAAAAATTATAAACCAAAATACCTACTTTGTACCGTCGGCCCAGATCTCCGTCCTCCTCTCCTCCGGAGGTGCGCATGCATCATCTGCATGATGCTGGTCGGCCGTCGACGCCGTCGCCTCGGCCGTCGTCGCAGCCTCCGCCACCTGCTCATCCGTCTCCATCATCGTATCAGCAGTAGGAACGCTAGACGGGCGATCACTCTCAACAGGCCTGGAACTACTTGTCCCAGGAGATATGCCACGTGACGTCGTCCCACCAGGCCCACCTACTGTCTGATATGGAGGAGTAATCGGCGACGAGGATCCAGAGCCGGTACCAGAATGAGGTACCGAAGGAAAACTCCGTCCTCTAGCAGTACCTGTAGGAAGTACCAGAGGAGAGTGACCTCGTTGTCCCCTTCGGTACGCTCCGTGACGACCTGCCATACTTGATAACAGCATATGATAATACAACAAATAATAGAGACTAGAAATATGAAAGTACAATAAATAATAGAGACTAGAAATATGAAAGTACAACAAATAATAGAGACTAAAAATATGAAAGTACAACAAAGACAAGATAATAACCAAGACAACATATGATGATACATTCTACAATAAACATCTAAGTCCAGATAATGTATTCTAGAAGAAACATCTAAGTTCAGATAAGTTTATCTCTCTCAATCATCTTCAGAATAATCATCTTGTTCGTCTTCCTCGACCTCATCTTCCTCTTCCTTCTCATCTTCACTTTCATTTTTGCCTTCGTCGGCTTCGTCTTCCTCTTCGGGTAATTCTACATCTTCTACATTATGTGTCGTATAATACGTAACTTTCGTGGAGTCCACATCGACAATATTGGTTACAAGAGGTAGCTCGTCCTCCTGGTAAGCTTTTTCGTCAACATCAAAAGTATCTCTGGCTTTAGTCTTGCATACTACCCACCAGTCAGACTTCGTTGCTCCCCGTCTCGGATAATCTGTAAAGTACACTGTTTGCCATTAAAATTGTTTTGATTGAAATCTTAATACAAACAGAACAGTGATACAATATAGGACTTAGATGTAGTCCTAGGAGTACACTTTTGTTTAAGCTGGGTCCTTAGTGCCAATGGAGCGAGTGGTAATGCGTTGACTCCGTTGACCGGCTGACGGCGGTTATCGGTTCTCTGAAGGTGTTGATTGCTCTGGGTGCTGGAGCTTGCTGGGAGGAGGAAGACGTTGAGTGTCTAGGACTGCCTCTCCGGTGATTCTCCTGTTGTGGATTCTTTTTGAGTCTTGTCTGTTCTGAGTCTCTGTGTGTGTGTGAAGGAGATGACCCTTCTATTTATAGTTTTGCAGGCTGGCTGCTCATGCGCACATGCAGGATGCGCCGGTGTGGGGATGCCACGTGGAGGTTGCTGATGGAGGCGTACGGATGCTGCACCCTGATCGAGGGGGAGAACTCTTCATACTGCTGTTGTGAGCCGGCACGTAGCAGAGAGAAGATCTTTCCGTTGCTGAAATCTTGGATGAGTTGAGTCAAAAGACACGTGTCGTCGACTCATGGTTCGAAGATCTCAGATTTGGTGGAGAGGAGTGATCTGGTGGGCTGCGCCTTGGATTGGGCGCAGGAGGAGGCTGCGGCTCATAACCTTTAGGAGTTACAAACCATTTGGGGCGCATGGCTTTTGAGGCGCATGCAGGCGACTTTCCTTCTGTCTTTCGGGATCAGAGAACAGTCTGAGGCGCATGGCTTTTGAGGCGCATGCTGATTTGGACGTATGGCCGTAGAGGCGTATGCTGATTTGGATGCATGGCCGTAGAGGCGCATGCTGATTTGGACGCATGGCCGTAGAGGCGCATGCTGATGGTGGAGTGGCCACGTGGCAGTAGCCGTCGAAACAAAGTCATGATGATGCTGACGTTGCCGATGCTTCATTTTCTGAAAAGCTGTCAACTGTTCAGACTTTGGAAGGCGTACTGCCAACTCTGTCAGTTCAGCATTTAATATTGGTGACGTTCGATGGACAGCTGAGTGGGCGCGTCGGTTGGCGTTCCACTCGGTATGGAGATGTGTGGGGGCGCACCTTCTGTAATGCGCCGAGTATTGTAAGGCGCGTCTGTGTGATGCGCCTGATGCCGAAGGGCGCGTCCGTGTGATACGCTGTCTGGCTGGCGCATCGGACATGTCTTTTAATGATGCGGCTGTCTCGCTCTTCGAGTGCCATAAATAGCCGTTTGGCTGAATTCAAGGCGTCCGGTTCATCCATTTAATGAAAATTCATTACACGGAATTCGGAGGGTCATCCACTTGGCGCGTGGGTTTGATCTGCCCGGCCTATAAATAGTGGCATGGAGAGAAGATTTGCTTCTCATTCCCTCACGTACTTCCAACATGAACTTGAACATGCGGGTGCATTCTGTTGACGAAGTGCTCCCGAGGGTGAAGATGAGACGCTGTGTTGTCTTCGATGTACTTGAAGGTGACTGTTACATCCAAAAGACGGAGTCAAGGGCTTCCGAGGCAGGCAGAAGGTGCCTGTTGCATCCAAAGATAGGGATGCTCGGGCCTTGTCCCCGTTATTCCGGAAGAGCCGTAGATCGGAATGGCGGTGCTAGGCTCTCTTTTTCTTCAAAGTGGGGTTTTTCCACTTTGATCGTGTCGAAAGCTGCTCCTTTAGCCGTGGTTTCGATCACGGTCTTCCTTCGGCTTTGGAGGCTCTTTTGAAGCCTCCCCTGGCCACAGCATTTGCGGTGCTCTTCTCTTCCTTGGTTCCAGCCAGAGGGTTAAATGCTTTGCTTGGCGAAGTACTTATCAGGTGAGCCTGGCTGGAAGAGCGGCACATAACTGGGCTCTGCTCGGCCAGGTGAGCCTGACTGGAAGAATTTGGCTGAAGGGATGCACATAACTGAGCTGGATGCACATGACTGAGCTGCTGAAGATATGGTGGGATGCGCCTGGTTGGAGGCGCATGATGTCTGCTGCGTCTGATGACAGCGCATGGTGACTGGCAGCGCATGATGACTGCTGCGCCTAACTGGAGGCGCGTGGTGGCCGCTGGCTGTAGACTTAGGATCTTTCCTTTGTAGAAATTCTCCTTTGTACAACCTTTTCTAGACATGTAATAGACTTTTATATATAAATAAAATGTCCTTCTTCAAATGTCTATACTTATTGACTTTGCTGTGAAGTTCTTCGTCTGAGTTCTGGCGCATGTAGTGTCTGGCGCATGGGCTTTCTGTTTGTGAAATTCCATGCTTCTACAAGACCCCTTCAAAGTTTTCAAAACTTTTGAATAAGTTTTGGAATACTTTGAATAAGAAGCATGGAGGTCAGGGCGCATGATTTCTGGGCGCATGCCTGTTCGGGCGCATGCTCTTCTCAGTTAATGATGATGGTGCCTCGGTAACCGAAAAGATTGATGATGATCTTTTGGTTTTATTTGCTGCTATCCTTGCACAGAACCCGAGGCGACGGCTGAGATCATACGTCATCTGTTCACGCGTGCGACCAAGCCCTATAAATAGGTAAGAGTTGGAGAGAGAAAGGGTTCTTCTTCTCTGTGCCTCTGCTTCTTTAGAGTTTCTTCTTCAAAAAAACTAACTTCTCCTTCCTCGAGAGAATGGCTCCCAAGACTCCTCGCGGTGCTGCCGGCAAGGGAAAGGAGAAAGCGAAGGAGTCCGCCGATGAGGATGTACCTATCACTCTTGCGCCTCTTGTCGACGTTCGTCCTGAGGTGACAGGTGGGTTTCGTCTCTGCTTTGGGCTCTGTGCCCTAACTGCCGACGCGTATAGACTTCGGTCTTTAATGATACGCCGAGGTTCTATCCTGCCGACGTGCATAGGTTTATACCTTTATCATGCACCGAGGTTTTAATGGCTGACGTGCATGGGTTTTATTCCCTGAAGATGCGCCGAAGCCTTTGCTGACGCGCATGGGCTCACGCTCTGATAATGCGCCGAAGCTCCAATGCCAACGCACATGGGCTTACGCCCTGATGATGCGCCGAGACATGCTGACGCGCATGGGCCTATGCCCTGATGATGCGCCGAAGCAGATGCGCATGGGTTCATACCCTGGCAATGTGCCAGTCTGCTTGACATATTTTTGCCTGACTTCCACTTTTGTCGTGCCAGTGTCGATGACGATCCCTTTGTTGAATGAGGTCCTCCTGGACGCTTCTCTTTGTCAGATGGGAGTTGATTTTGATGAGGCGGTGATCAACCCTGCAAAGGATGCTATCCTTCAGGACCAACCTCGTGAGAGGATGCTACAAATCCAGGTTCAGTTGCCGCTTTTCCTCCAGAGTATGATGGAGAGCGGTAAACTGAAGTCTGCTGATTCCGAAGGTGTGACTTTCTTAAAGCCTGCCTTTCTGTTTGGCGACCGATTAGTCTCTTCCGAAGCGAAGATATTGAAGATTAGAGAAGACTGGTTCTTTGCTGCTAAGGGCATGATGTTATACATGCGGCAGGTTGACCGCCAGTTGCCACTGACAGCCTTTTATCGTCTAGCTTCGAAGAGAAGGATGGGTTGGGAACTTACTCCTTCTCAAGGAGGTGCCTTGGGGGGTTCCCTTTCGATTGACACCACCTCGAACCAGCGAGATACCTTGACCGCCTCACGAACCGGTTCTTCGTTCAGTTACCGAGCTTTGCGTCCCGGGAGCATCTATAGTGAAGTCCCAAATGACACGTTTCCCTTCAGTGCCCCGACTTTTGTAAATCGGATGCTGACATCGAAGGTCACGTATCCGACAGCTAGTTTTAGAGTCGAAGGTTGGTGTCACTACATCCCAAAGTGGGACGAGTTGACCTCCTGGGTGCTTTCCAGGTTCAAAGTTGAGCTTAAAGAGATAGGGCTGACTGCCGCCATTCGGGCCACGCAGGCAGGCGTGGACCTCAATAAGCCGATGTTCCTTGCGCTCTTGGAGCTTTTCAACGCCCAGACTGGCAGCTTCTTTACTCCAGTGGGGGAGTTGGGGTTGGCCCTTCATGAGATGTACGAAGTGTCCAAGCTTCCTTGGGGCTCGGAACCGTACGAGGAATATTTTCCATCAAATGAAGAGATCCAGGTCTTGGAGGATAAGGACCCGGAGATGATGGCCGTTTTCAAGGAGGTGACGAGCCATCATTATCTGATGCACCGGAGGGACAAGGGTAAGACCCAGCCTCACGTGACTGCTTGGAGGGACTATGTCTTCAGGCAGGATTTGGCGGATCCTTCGAGGATCCGGTTTGCGACTCCACAAGGCTTGAACCCCGCGGAAGTGAGTTCTGAAATAACCTGGCTGGACGAGAGGGCCCCACATTCCAATAAGGGCGACAAGGATACGTACAGCTGTTTCTGGCACTGCGCGCACCGGATGTCGTCTAAGGCAGTGTTGACGGCCTACTTGATGATATGGCTCCGGGATTGCATATTTGCAGGGGGATCCGGTGCCGTTGAGAGGGTACATCGGAATCTCATTTTGCCTGCAGTGAAGTTGGCCTTTGGACGACCTTTAGCTCTCCTCCCCGCGATGGTGTGCAACCTGTTGCGCGGTTTGAGGTCTTTTGCTGATGATGTGATCCACGAGAAAGGTAATAATGACAACTTTCCCCGGGCCGAGCTGCCTTTCCATTATCTTATGGGGTGGCTGGTCTTACATCATCCGAATGTGATGAGTCCTGGCCCTGAGGAGGACCATGTTGAAGGAGATGCCTTCATTCGCCGCTTCTACAAGAGGAAGTGGTCTTACACTGGCGTCCCCGTTTGTAGGAGGGTTTTGTCCTTCCTTCAGGGGTGGGAAATCGTGAAGGTTGGCCCGATCGTCAAGAATTTCGAGGCCGACCAGGATTTGGTTGATTCTGGCGAGGATGCGGTTACTTTGCCGAAATGGAGTTTTCGTTGGTTGCAGAGTATCCGGCCTTCGCACCTGGTCTACCATAATCAGAACAGATGTTATCTGGAACCGTACTTGCCAAGCCGATTTGCTCGTTAATTTGGCTATACTCAGCTAATGCTGCGGAATCCCAGTAGCAGTCTAGGCTTCATCGGGAGTTTGCTGGATGGAGCCCGGGGCTGGCAGTATTATAACGCTGGATGCACTAGCGTTAAGTTTACCACACCAGTTCGCAATCCTCGACCGCCGATCTTATATCCGGCCGCCAAGCTGTATTGCACTATGAATACTATGTCTCCTGGTTATGACAGGGAGACTAGTTTCATCATTGGAACCCAGTTGGAGGCAACAACGAATATGTTGGTGGCAGCTCGGTCATATCGTCCACCAGAATTGGCGGGGTATCGGGCTGCTGCTGTGGCACCAGTGAGAGACTCGTCTGTCAGGAAAAGGCGGGCTGACCTAGAAGCTGGTTCTTCTGTACCGAAAAGGTCGAGAAGGATGTCGACCCCGAAGATTACGGAAGCGCCACTTGTGACGCCAACGGGCTCAGCTCCCGCTGAGGTAAGGAGTGCTTCATAATTCCAGTTTTTTATGTCATTGTAGCGACTTATGTTCTTCTTCTTGTAGGGATTGAAGAAGAAGTCTCGTGCTTCAAAACCGGGCACCAGTAAGCCGAAGGAGGTGGCAGGCTCTTCTGAGGAGCGCATTCCACCAATGATGATGTCTCCTGTGGAGGAGGGTCCCGAAGATGTTCCCGCGGAGGTTTTAGTATCTCCTGACTTTGAAGTCGCAACAACTTCTGGGATAGTACCATCTGCCGTGGAGGCCTTGGACGCTGAGGGTCCTACAGACTCGAGGTATCCTGATGATGAAGTGGATTGGAGTTCGTCGCCTTCTGGTGACGTCCCTCCAGCGTTGCAAGGGTCCGTTGCGGGGGCAGCCGAAGCAGTGAGGATAGAGGAGAGGGTTGATTCCCCTCTTGGTCATGATGAAGGGAAGTCGGCTGAATCATTGCCAAATCCTTCCTTGGCTTCAACCATGGACATAGAGATGGCTACCGATCAGGCGGTAGCGACAGATTCTGTCCCTGTAGAGGGACTTGAGAAGAATGAGACCCTTCTGCCGGTCTTGTCTCCTGGGGCTGGCCAGGAGATAAATGTTGATCTTCCCGTTTTGCCGGGGGAGGTAGCTGATGCTGAAAGAACGTCGGGGGTAGAAGAGGTGGCCGTTGACGTCGGTGATGTCTCCGGGCTTGAGAAGGGTAAGGATGTGGAACCCTCTGTTGCTCCTTCCACTTGGGGTACTATCACGACGCATGTGCCGGCTCCTTCTGTTCCTTCGGCTCCTCGGGCTAGCAGTCTGGCCCCTGTTGATGAAGAGCCTATTGCTGCCGAGGTTCAAACCTCTCAGATCGAGGTTGGCGGATCTTTCTCCGGTCCGCAAACTGTAGTAGCTCCCCCAACTCCTGCTATGATGCCGCAGGTGCTGGCGGATGCCGACGAGTATGTGAAGTTCCTCGTCGAGGGAGTGTACAAAATGCTGGAGAAAGGAGTATCTGCAGTGATGGATGGCAAGGGGAGCTTTGCGACAGCAAAAGCTTTGGCAATGCCTTGTATCGAACTGATCCGCATTCACCAAGGCCATGACCATATGGCTGAAATTCTGGAGGTTTCGGTGATTGAGCTGGACGAGCGGCTCGCGGAACTGCAGCGCATCCAACGAAATGACCTCTCTGTCTTGATAGATGCAGAGATAGGGAAGTTGATTGCTGAAATCGAGGCTTCCTATCGGGCCGATGTGAGCAGTTGGGAGCGTGAAGTGGCTGGGACTGAGGCTGCGGCGGAGCAGTTGTCTCAATCTATGGAGAAGACGACGGAGAAGCGGGCTGCGGTGGACGCTAACATCGCAGAGGTTGATGCTCAGATGCGCCGTCTTGAAGACCAGCGGGCCCAACTTCAACTAGAGGCTGATCGTGTCCTGGCTGAACACGTGGCATTCAAGCAGGAGGAAGCGACTCTTACTCAGCGGACCCTTGCTTTGGCTCAGCAGCGACGACAGCTTGATGAGAAGTATGAAAGTAAAACTTCTGCTGAGGCTATCGGATTAATGCGTTAAGAAGCCGAGCTGCGAGTCCAGGCGACTGTGGAAACTCGCACTGCCGACCTGAGACGTCGAGTCAGAGAGCTTTCATCCCACCCTGGAGAGGATCGGGGACTGTAGCTTCTCTTCTTTTTATGTGTTTTTGCAACTCTTGCTGGGAAAATAGCGTATTTCTGTACTCCCTTCTTTGAAAAATAAAGAAATACACTATCTCTTTTTTTTTGTGATGTGTTCATTTTTGATCTCATGAACTTGATGATTTATGTGGGCCTATTATCTTTTGCGCACCTTGGTTTTTTAGGTACAGATAATAAGTTTGAAGGAACCAACATGTTTGCTCAGAGGTAATGTGGACATGGCAATCATTAGGTTCAAATGATAGAATCTTCCTACTCAGAGGTATTTATGGACATGGTAGGAATGATTCTGGGGGATACGCTGAACAACTCAGAGGTAATGTGGACATGGAAGTTCTGCGATCAATGTACGACAACACAGGAGTTGTTTGTACGGGATGTTTACTCAGAGGTAATGTGGACATGGTAAACATGAAGGATAGCGTAAGCTCACAAAATGTAAGGTTCCGCTTTGTAGGATGTAGAGAGACAACTCAGAGGTAATGTGGACGTGGTTATCTTTCTATGGAAGGATGCCACGGAACAGCTGGATTCCGGAAGCGTTTGATTTTTGTGAAAAGAGGTTGTTTGGGGAAATACATGTCTTGGAGGATGTCAAGAATAGTACTTCTTTAGGAACTTGCCGTTGATGGGCATCATGAACAAGTCCCCATTGGGTTTGGCGAGGCGGTAAGCACCGTTTGAGTATACCGTCTCAATGATGAAGGGTCCTTCCCATTTGGGCTCGAACTTCCCTGGTGTCTTGTGAGTTAACACCATTGGCCTTCTGACTGCTAAAACCAGGTCGCCAACTTGGAAAGTTCTTTGCTTGACCTTCTTGTTGAAAGTCTGTGATATACGGGCTTGGTAAAGTTCGATGCGTTGTTGAGCTAGGAGACACTTTTCGTCAAGTGCCTCCAGTTTCCACAGACGACGACGTTGATTGTCTTCTTCTGTGAGATTGTTTGTGATTGCCACGCGGAGCGAAGGTATCTGTATCTCGAGAGGCAGTACTGCTTCGCTCCCGTAGACCAGGAAGAATGGAGTGTTGCCTGTTGGGGTCCGTACCGTTGTGCGGTAGGCCCAAAGGCATTCGCCAAGCTTTTCGTCCCAGTCGCGTTTGTTGGATGACACGACCTTTTTGAGTAGCCTGACGATAGTTTTGTTGAACGCCTCGGCCAATCCGTTTGCTGCCGGATTGTAGGCGGTTGAGGCCACATTCTGAATGCGATTCTTGTCGCAGAACCTGCTGAAAATGTGGCTGATAAACTGGAGACCATTGTCATGAATAATTCGCCTGGGTATTCCGAAACGGTAAATGACATGGTGTTTGATAAAGCTGACCACCCTGGAGCTTTTTACTTCCGCTAGTGGGACTGCTTCCGCCCATTTGGAGAAGTAATCGGTGATGGCCAGGATGAAACGATGTCCTCTTGATGAAGGAGGGGTGATTGGTCCTACAATGTCCATGCCCCAGGCTTCGAATGGCCAGGAGGCGACTGTAGGATGTAGAGGTTCAGACGGTGTATGTATGAAGTCTGCATGAAGTTGGCATGCATGGCACTTCTTAGCATATTCCACTGCGTCGGCGGCCATGGTTGGCCAGTAGTAGCCCATACGTCGCAGTCGATCTTGCAACTTAGGACCGGGTTGATGAGCTCCACAAGTTCCGTCGTGAGCTTCTTGAAGAGCCTCGGTTGCTTCTTCGTTAGACAGGCATCGAAGGAGGAGCCCATCGAAGGAGCGTCGGTACAGCATTTTAGTGGCTGTATCGTAGTAGAATCGAAGAGAGCGTCTCCTGACTGAGACGGCTTCCTTCGGATCTTCCGGAAGGATTCCGTAGACGGCGAAGTCGATGAACGGAAATCTCCAGTCTCGGACATTAACATCGGTGTTTGTCGGCACGGCGTGAGCCATTTGCAAACATAGGTTGTTTTTGGGACAAATCAAGTCTCGGCCAGTTACCGTGACATAGTGTTGAGTCCCAAGGGGCGCGGCCAATGAGGCTGCGAGGCCAGCCAGAGCGTCAGCCTCCAAATTTTGTAGACGGGGTACATGTTCGATGAAGAACCCAGTGAAGGTTGAAATGATGTTCAATGCAACTTCATGGTAAGGGATCAAATCTTTATGGCGAACCTCGTATTGCCCCCGAATCTGGTTTACGACGAGTTTCGAGTCGCCATAGGCTTCCAAATGATCCACCCCCAGCTGTTGTGCTAGCTGGAGTCCCATGACGAGTGCGTTGTACTCAGCAATATTGTTGGAGCACGGCTTCGAAAGAGAGTATACGCGCTGGATAACCAGCTAATCGGGGGAGACCAAGACTACCCCCACTCCTGCGATGATTTGGCCGTTGGGGCCCGTTCTTGAAGCGCCGTCGAAGAACATCCGCCAAACGGGGCTTCCTTCAGTGACGTTTGATTCTTGGACTTCATCCGGGATATCTTCATAGAGTTTTGAAGACTCTGGGATGGGGTGTGCAGCTAAAAAGTCAGCCAGGGCCTGACCCTTGACCGCCTTCTGCGGGACAAATACCATGTTGTATGGCGTTAGTAGGATCGCCCATGTAGCCAGCCGGGAGTTTAATGACCCTGGCTTCGTCATGAGAACTCTGAGTGGATTGACTCGGGAGATGACGTGAATTGTCTGGCCCGAGACGTAATGACGAGTCTTCTGAATGGCAAACACCAAAGCCAAGCACTCCTTTTCAACGGAGTTGTACCGGTGTTCGGCCCCGATGAGTGTTCGACTGAGGTAGTAGATTGCTTGCTCGTAGCCTGCATCGTTGTTTTGAGCGAGTAAAGCGTCGAGGGAATGATCCATGGCACGGACGTAGAGGAGAAAGGGTTTGCCGGCGACAGGTGCCACTAGGACTGGCGGGCTTGTCAAGTAAGCCTTGATGTCGTCGAAAGTCTTTTGGCACTCCTCTGTCCAGACGTAAGAGACTCCCTTCTTCATGAGCTGAGTAAAGGGTTGACATTTACCGGAGAGGTTTGCTATGAACCTCCGGATGTATGCCAGACGTCCCTGTAAGCCCCGAAGTTCTCGAAGGTTCTTCGGAGGGTCCATGTTGAGGATGGCTTTAGTCTTCTCGGGATCGACATGAATGCCTTTTGCCGTGATGACAAAGCCCAAGAATTTGCCGCTAGAAACCCCCAGGAAGGATTTAGCGGGGTTCATTTTGAGTTGATGTGCCCGCATGAGATCGAAGACCGTCTTCAGGTCCTATAGGTGATCTCTTTTGAGGCGGCTCTTGACTGCGATGTCGTCAACATAGCACTCAACTGTCTTGCGAAGATGTTGACGGAAGATGGTACTCATCGCTCGTTGGTATGTTGCACCGGCATTCTTCAAGCCGAAGGGCATTACTGTGTAGCAGAAAACACCTTTCGGAGTCCTGAATGACGTGTGTTTTGCGTTATCGGGGAACATCTTGATTTGATTGTAGCCTGAATACCCGTCCATGAAGGACATGCGTTCAAAGCCACATGTGTTGTCGATCATTACATCGGTGATTGGGAGCGGGAATTCATCCTTCGGGCAAGCAGAGTTGAGATCCCTGAAGTCGATACAGACTCGTATCTTCCCGTTCTTCTTGGTGACAGGGACGACGTTGGCTACTCAGTCCGGGTGTTGTTTCTCACGGATGAAGCCACTGGTCAAGAGCTTGTCCACCTCCTGATCGATGGCGTTCATGATGTCCGGGCGGAAGCGTCGCTGTTGTTGTTTGATAGGTTTGACATCTGGTAAGATGTTCAACCTATGCATCGCGATCTGTGGATCGAGACCCGGCATGTCTTCGTAGCTCCAGGCGAAGACGTCAATATACTCTTTAGCCAGTTGGACTAAAGATTCTCGGTCTTCTCCTTCCAAGCTTTTGCTGATAAAGATGGGTTTAGAAGAAGACCCATCCCCGAGGTCGATCTGCTCGACTTCGTCTTCGGTGGAAGGTTCTCGTAACTCAAAACGAGACTCCCATTGTTCTTCTAGGTGCTGAGCCCAGGGTTCCTCTTCGAAGGGTTCCGGCGGTTGGTTTTCGCCTTCATCTTTCTGAGGTTGCGCCGATGTCATGTTAGCTGACAGCACTTTCCTGAAGACTGATCCGATACTGGTATCGGAATCCCACGTCGATGCTTCAGACGAGTGGAAATGTTCTACGTCTTCTGCGTCTGAACTCTCTGGAGTTGATGGCGGCGTGACATAGCCTAAACCCCGTCGAGTCCGATTATAGTAATCCTGTGGCTTTCCATTGGGCATCGAAAGCCGGACAGGGAGATGCCGACCCTTGCCGTAGTTTAAGCCTTTGTTGCTTTTCAGGTCGTAGCCCATCTTCTGGATGATGTGCTTAGCCGCATCTGTGTACCGATAGACTTGTACTCTGCCGGTATCAGGTTCGGGCTCGATTGACGGGAGGTCCCGACGACGCTCGATTTTGCCCGAGATGATGGTGCCTTGGTCTCGGCTCCGTGGAGGGACTATGAAGACTCCTTGAGACGGGACTATTTGATTATGGTAGACGGTCGTTACTTGTGTTTGCAACGACCGTAGAGCGTTGTCTAATGTATACATGGCATTCCAGTGTGGAAGACAAGAATAATTGAAAGACACTCTATTATTGATAAAGTACGAGATTTTATCCCGTGGGATTACATTGTCGAAGGAGGGTGCGTCTACATCAGCGGAGATGTATTCGCCAAGCTCCTCATCTGTAAGCACTGGGGCCGGATCAGGAGAGTCCTCCACCGCTCTGACTTTAGGATCTAAGAGGGTTATGTGAGTCCTCTCCGGCATCTTGGATGACTGCGGCGGCTTGCCTTTAAGACGCACCTTGAGAGGTGCCTCGGTTGCGCCTCCGATGAATGGCGCCTTCCCTTGTAATTTTACCACCAGGGGAGCCGCTGTTTGAGGTGGCTTTCCCTTGAGGCGTATCTTCAGGGGAGCTTCGCGAGCCGGCGCTTTTCCTGATAGCTTGATACTCATTGGAGGCACCTTCTGGGGCGGTTTCCCCTTCAGACGGATTTTCAAGGGGGCGTCGGGAGTCGTCTCAGGCTCCATGTCCGGCTCTGTTGCCGTCTCTGCCTCATCATCAGCGTCATTGGCTTCCTCCTCATCAATGGGCTTGTACAAGTCGGAATCGGTGAAGTAGACCTCAATCCCTTTGAAGGGATCGATATCTGCAAACTTCGTCCGGATGACGCCGTTGGTGGATACATATTTCATGTATTGGTGGAGCGTGGAGGGCACCACCATGTACTCATGTAACCATGGTCGTCCGAGTAAGATGTTGTAGTTGACCTCGGCATCCACCACATAACAAGTCACCTCAGTTTTGAGGCTGCCGATGTGACACTTCAGCCGGATCTTGTCCAGTGGCTCGCTCTTGCTAGCGTTGAAGCCACTGATGGTCGTATTGGAGGGCGCCAGCCGGTACATTGGGATCCCCAGCTTTGATAGCAGCGCCTTTGGAATGATGCTTAGGGAAGACCCCGGATCGATCTGAATCCTGCTCACCTTTACCGAACCGATGTACCCTGTGTAATACAATGGTCGGTTATGTCGGTGATGCTTGAGCAGCATGTCTTGTTGGGTGAAGGTTATGTTTGGGATAACTTCATCCGCACAATGACAGTGTGCACAAGTAGTTGGGAGGTCTTCAGGCTGCTTGACTTGACTGAGAAAGGATTCGGCATCCTTCAGAGCTTCGCAGAGAGCTTCTCGGGAGTCCTTGGAGAGACGCAGGAGCTCGAACAAAGACAAGCGTGCAGGAGTACTGGCTAGTTGCGCCAGAATGTCAAAATTGTGGGGCTTGGCTAGCCCCGAAGCATTTTCTTTCCACAGAGGTCTGTCGAAACGGGCCTCCACTTGCTTTTGTTTATTGGCTGCTGAGGGCTTGGATGGACCCTCCTCAGGGATGGTGCCAGGAGGCACCACTTCGGCGGCAGCTTCACCGGGCTGGGAGTTCTGTTGTGCACGCGTCTGCACAGGAAGTGCCTCTTCCGTTGAAGAAGAGACCGTGCGGTAAGACTTGATCTTTCTGCCTTTTGCTTTGGAGGTAGGGCGTACCTCCGGTTGAGTTACCTCGAAGACGAGGTCAGGGTGAACCCAGAGGACCTCTCCTCGAGATGTGGTGAGTGGGACAAGTCCACTCACATTGTCACGGGTGGGTGGCAAGTTCACCACCTCCATTGTCGCCTTAGGGATGGGGACGACGCCATCATGTGTGGTAGTCGGCGGCAAGGTGCCGAACTGAAGTGACACCACATTAGCTGACACCGTCTTCTCTTCGTAGTCGACGGAGATTACATCCGCATTGATCATGCGCTGGATGTAATTTTTGAGGACGTAGCAGTCCTTAGTCGGGTGTCCGACAAACCGATGGTAGTGACAGTACCTCGGGTTGTCCACTTTCCCGACTTCATCGGGCCGCTTTGGGTCCGGAAGCTTGATTTTGTCACCCTGTTTCAGTATCTCAAAGAGTTGCAGGGTGTCGTCATCATTGAATGAATAAACCTCCTTGGGTCTCGGTGCCAGTGGAGGCTTTTGAGTAGGCGCAGGTGCGCCCTTCGAGGCATTAACAGTCAATGCCTGTTTCCCCTTTGTTTCTCGTCCGGAGTTGTTGATTGCGGACTTTTTTCCCTTATCGTCAAAGGCGGGGAAGCTAACACCCAGAAGACGTGCATTGGCCGCCTTCTTCTCTGCAGCTTCAGCTTCGATGATTAGGGAGCTCCAGTCGGGAGGGAAAGTAGAGTTAAGCCAGAGCTTTACTGCAGGCAGCATGTTCATACTGCAAGCGGAGAGAAGCGCATGCTCTGGCATGCCTGGAGGTAGCCTGAAGCATGCCTGACGGAAGCGTTCGATGAATGCCCGAACCGTTTCCTTGTCCTTCTGGCATATCTCAATGAGAGACGCCATCGTCATGTCCTTCCCACCGTCGTAGAAGCGGTCCAGGAAGAGGCGTGTCAGGTCGTCAAAGGACGATATGGAATTATCGGGGAGGCTGCAGTACCAGTCATACGCCACCCCTTTCAGGGCCCCAACAAAGATGCTGGTGAGGAGGGCGTCCTCCTTCGGAAGATGCCATGTCTGCGACTGGAAGTATGTCAGGTACCGTCGTGGAGAGTCTTTCCCGTCATACGGCGTGAGTGTTTGTGGTTTATACTTTGGAGGATAAACCACCTTGTTCCACTCAAGGGGATAAGGCTGGGGAATGTCCATCTTCTGGCGCTCCTCCTGCCTGTTCTTGGACTCGAAGCGCTCCCGCAGATCTTTGATCATTTCGACCACGTCCTCCGTGGAGCTAGGAGTCGGGAAATGAGGTACCACCTGGAGTAGAGCGTTTGAGGGCTCCGACGTCCGGGGTGCTTCTGTGTCTGAGGGTGTCCGTTGGAGGGGCACACTCGACTCTCCATTGGCTCCTGGGTCGGGACCATTTGAAGGTGTCCTGATCAAGGCCGACCGCATTTCAAACACTGCTTGAGTCAGTGCTTGCATTGAGGCAGAGAGGGTTTTGAGTCCTCCCTCTAACGAGTCTATGCGCTGGACAATGTCCTGTGGCGGCGCATCAGTCTCAATATCACCCCCGGTCATGTATACTGTCATGACACGGCCGGAAGTGGATGGATTAGTTGAGGCTTCGCTCTCAGCCTCGCTCTCATGTGGGGGAGTCACTTCTCCTGGTGTTTGGCCACCCCCAGCCACATTCTGGAGTTCGTCTTCGACAGGCGCATCTGCAAGGGCCTGACTGCCCTCAGCTCTGTCTTGAAGGGCCTCTTCGTTTCCAGCACTACCCCCGGCGGTGTCCTGGAGGACATCGTCATTTTGAGGGGCTTCAGGGAGGCCATCTTCGCCTTGATGAAGATCCGCCGCAGCTGTGCTTTAGACATCTTCGTCTTCGGAAGGAGGCTCGACAAGGGTCTGACTACCCCCAGCTTCCTCCAAGAACTTCTTCCTCGACCGAGTGCCTTCGAACACTCCAGAGGTCGAGACAGCTGCCTTGGTTTTCCTCGACTGGCTTTTGGATGAAGACGAGGAATTGGCAGTCGTCTTCCGGACAGATGAGGAGTTGGAGATCACGTTGCATGAAGCAACCTTTAGCTCCTCTTCTGCTGACACCTTCGTCCCAAGGCGATGTCAGAGGGGTGTCGATGATTGTAGCCGTTGGAAGACCGACTGCTTTGGCGGTACTGCCGTCTTGCAACAGCAGTTGATGGTGACCACTGCACAAGTGTGCCCCGTGAGAGGCGCATCGTGCTTGTTGGTCAACTCTCCTGACCGGCGCTTGTGAGTGATCACGTTGCGCAGGTCGTTGGAGGAGAGTGCTACCCTCACACCCCTCTCAGGCGCATGGCAGGGCCAAGCGCCGGGGTGGTCGGGTGAGTGCTGCTCCCCTGATCTAATACCAAGCAGGCATCACGATCAGTAGTGGGGGAACCACAGCATTTGAAGTGACTTGAACGGACCTCAAACGCACAACCAGAGGAGGCGCGGGAGTTCAAGACCACTGAGTTTGCCTCTCTCGGCTTGGTTGTGCACGCAGTGAATGCGCCCAAGTGAGATGAGGACTTTGAAGGTCGACTCGTTGTTGGTGCAGAAGCACTTGAGTCAACCTTGTACAGCTTGCCATCGGTAGCGCGCGTGATTGTAAGCGCGTGCCTCTGGCCGGCTGCTGGCATAGCACGTTTGTGGCGCATGGCCCGTGCCGCCTTGGATTTCTTTGTACTAGCCCGCTGGGGCGCATAGTACTCAGCATCCAAATTCTCCTCGCCGTTACAGCGAGTGAGTCTGTCAAAGACAGAGGCACTTTGTGGCGCATCAGAAGTAATGCGTGGGTCATTGGCTGCGCCCCTGCTCCGTCGACGTATCTTCCTCGCCTGAGAGGAAGATGGCTGGGGAACATGGTCAGCCACACGCTTCCCCGAGAGATGCGCTGCATCAGCGGGCGCACCTTGACTGCTGAGGACGTCAGCAGGAAGGGAAGGCTGGACGGGCGCATCCCCTTCAACGGTGGTGCCCAAGGCGTCGACTTTGCGCACCCAGACTGCGCGGGTCTTCTTCGGCTTCGACAGCCGCTTCGAAGGACTCGCACTTCCTTCAGAAATGAACTCCTCGTACGCCTGTTGATTGAGGCGTACTACCAGCGTCTTGTGGGAGGAGCCCACCTTCACGTCGTCGGCCTGTGACACAACCTTCTCGGTAGAGGAGAAAGAAGTCCCCAGCAGAGTCGCCAGCTTGTTTGCCATTAAAATTGTTTTGATTGAAATCTTAATACAAACAGAACAGTGATACAATATAGGACTTAGATGTAGTCCTAGGAGTACACTTTTGTTTAAGCTGGGTCCTTAGTGCCAATGGAGCGAGTGATAATGCGTTGACTCCGTTGACCGGCTGACGGCGGTTATCGGTTCTCTGAAGGTGTTGATTGCTCTGGGTGCTGGAGCTTGCTGAGAGGAGGAAGACGTTGAGTGTCTAGGACTGCCTCTCCGGTGATTCTCCTGTTGTGGATTCTTTTTGAGTCTTGTCTGTTCTGAGTCTCTGTGTGTGTGTGAAGGAGATGACCCTTCTATTTATAGTTTTGCAGGCTGGCTGCTCATGCGCGCATGCAGGATGCGCCGGTGTGGGGATGCCACGTGGAGGTTGCTGATGGAGGCGCACGGATGCTGCGCCCTGATCGAGGGGGAGAACTATTCATACTGCTGTTGTGAGCCGGCACGTAGCAGAGAGAAGATCTTTCCGTTGCTGAAATCTTGGATGAGTTGAGTCAAAAGACACGTGTCGTCGACTCATGGTTCGAAGATCTCGGATTTGGTGGAGAGGAGTGATCTGGTGGGCTGCGCCTTGGATTGGGCGCAGGAGGAGGCTGCGGCTCATAACCTTTAGGAGTTACAAACCATTTGGGGCGCATGGCTTTTGAGGCGCATGCAGGCGACTTTCCTTCTGTCTTTCGGGATCAGAGAACAGTCTGAGGCGCATGGCTTTTGAGGCGCATGCTGATTTGGACGCATTGCCGTAGAGGCGCATGCTGATTTGGACGCATGGCCGTAGAGGCACATGCTGATTTGGACGCATGGCCGTAGAGGCGCATGCTGATGGTGGAGTGGCCACGTGGCAGTAGCCGTCGAAACAAAGTCATGATGATGCTGACGTTGCCGACGCTTCGTTTTCTGAAAAGCTGTCAACTGTTCAGACTTTGGAAGGCGTGCTGCCAACTCTGTCAGTTCAGCATTTAATGTTGGTGACATTCGATGGACAGCTGAGTGGGCGCGTCGGTTGGCGTTCCACTCGGTATAGAGATGTGTGGGGGTGCACCTTCTGTAATGCGCCGAGTATTGTAAGGCGCGTCTGTGTGATGCGCCTGATGCCGAAGGGCGCGTCCGTGTGATGCGATGTCTGGCTGGCACATCGGACATGTCTTTTAATGATGCGGCTGTCTCGCTCTTCGAGTGCCATAAATAGCCGTTTGGCTGAATTCAAGGCGTCCGGTTCATCCATTTAATGAAAATTCATTGCACGAAATTCGGAGGGTCATCCACTTGGCGCGTGGGTTTGATCTGCCCGGCCTATAAATAGTGGCATGGAGAGAAGATTTGCTTCTCATTCCCTCACGTACTTCCAACATGAACTTGAACATGCGGGTGCATTCTGTTGACGAAGTGCTCCCGAGGGTGAAGATGAGACGCTGTGTTGTCTTCGATGCACTTGAAGGTGACTGTTACATCCAAAAGACGGAGTCGAGGGCTTCCGAGGCAGGCGGAAGGTGCCTGTTGCATCCAAAGATAGGGATGCTCGGGCCTTGTCCCCGTTATTCCGGAAGAGCCGTAGATCGGAATGGCGGTGCTAGGCTCTCTCTTCCTTCAAAGTGGGGTTTCCCCACTTTGATCGTGTCGAAAGCTGCTCCTTTAGCCGCGGTTTCGATCACGGTCTTCCTTCGGCTTTGGAGGCTCTTTTGAAGCCTCCCCTGGCCACAGCATTTGCGGTGCTTTTCTCTTCCTTGGTTCCAGCCAGAGGGTTAAATGCTTTGCTTGGCGAAGCACTTATCAGGTGAGCCTGGCTGGAAGAGCGGCACATAACTGGGCTCTGCTCGGCCAGGTGAGCCTGGCTGGAAGAATTTGGCTGAAGGGATGCACATAACTGAGCTGGATGCACATGACTGAGCTGCTGAAGATATGGTGGGATGCGCCTGGTTGGAGGCGCATGATGTCTGCTGCGCCTGATGACAGCGCATGGTGACTGGCAGCGCATGATGACTGCTGCGCCTAACTGGAGGCGCGTGGTGGCCGCTGGCTGTAGACTTAGGATCTTTCTTTTGTAGAAATTCTCCTTTGTACAACCTTTTCTAGACATGTAATAGACTTTTATATATAAATAAAAAGTCCTTCTTCAAATGTCTATACTTATTGACTTTGCTGTGAAGTTCTTCGTCTGAGTTCTGGCGCATGTAGTGTCTGGCGCATGGGCTTTCTGTTTGTGAAATTCCATGCTTCTACATATACGAGCTGAGCCTGAGTTGCTAGGACAAACGGTTCATAGCCTTGATATCTATGCTTGTAGTTTATATCCAGAAGACCATGCTTGTCAATTTTCCAACCTTGATTTTCAATCGGATCGAACCATTCACACTTGAACAACACGATCTTTGCAGGTTCTCTGCTATTATTATATGACAACTCCACAATCTCTCGCAAGATGCCAAAGAAATCATTTCCTGGATCGACGTCTTTGTAGTTCGAAGACTTGATACA
This sequence comes from Iris pallida, assembly GCA_029216955.1. Taxonomy (NCBI): domain Eukaryota; kingdom Viridiplantae; phylum Streptophyta; class Magnoliopsida; order Asparagales; family Iridaceae; genus Iris; species Iris pallida. The sequence continues at coordinate 5,519,255 of JANAVB010000799.1, read as the reverse complement.
CAAACAACTATTTTTTGTGGAATCAAGATCCAGGAAGCTGTCTCTGATCGGAGCATTTGTCGACTTGAACCGAAAGCCATTGACACAGTAACTTGGCCATATTTTAACCAGAGTAATTGGTCCCTTGGCAAGAGTTCTAATTAATTCAATCTCGGGTGAAATTAGACGATCGACCTGAATATCAAAGAAGCGATAATAAGTTATTTATTGTGCAGTTGCATTAGAAGATGCCAGTAATTACCGAGCTACTTACATATTCGCTCAACCAAGAAGGAAAATGACGTCTCATTTCTTGTTCTAATGCTTCGTCTGTTAGGTAGGGTCTAACCAGCCTCAACTCATCATTATATGTGCTGGAAAACAACGAAGCAACCGTCGATTAGTACAATAATATTAGCTTATACTATTACATTGAGATGACGTAAACTCATCATCCTGAGTTACTTACCCCTCTAGCTTCTCCACTTCATCCTCGTCGCAATTGAGTAATACATACAACTGAGCAGCCCTTAGCTCTTCGTCATTCAAATATCTCGTCTTCATTTTCCCCGAAGGCTTTCCGGATGCATTGAATACTTTCAGTATTCCATCATTAAATTCTTGATATCCGTCGTCGTTTCTCGGAGCCCTCGTTCTATTCGTAGCAACATAAGGTTTGAAATAGGAGGAGCAGAAATTTGTAATCTCCTCGAGAATATAGGCTTCACAAATAGAACCCTCGACCCGAGCCTTATTTTTAACCTTTCTTTTTAGGTGATTCAAATATCGCTCGAACGGGTACATCCATCGATACTCGACGGGTCCACCAACACGTGCCTCGTAGGAAAGATGAATCGACAAATGCTCCATAGAGTCAAAGAATCCAGGAGGAAACACCCTCTCTAGCTTGCACAGTGTTACCGCAATGTCCTTCTCTTGCTTTTCTAGACGTTCAACGAGTAATTTCTTAGAACAAAGGTCCCTGAAGAATATGCTAAGCTCCATCAATGGATCCCAAACTGCCTGCGATAAGAATTCCCGAAATGCAATCGGAATTAACCGCTCCATGAATACGTGACAATCATGGCTCTTCATACCTGTCAGTTTGTTCTCCTTGAGGTCGACGTATCTTCTCAAGTTCGAAACATACCCATCTGGAAATTTCAGACCTTGAATCCACCTACAAAGCCTCACTTTATCCTCCTTCTCCAGTGAGAAAATTGCCTTAGGCTGCTTCAACTTCCCATTCCCGTCCTCTATCAAATGCAATGCAGGACGTCTACATATTTCTTCCAAGTCCAATCTAGCCTTTGGATTGTCTTTCGTCTTCCCCTTTACGTCCATTACAGTATTAATTATGTTGTCAAACACATTCTTCTCGATATGCATGACATCAAGGTTATGTCTAATCAGATTGGTGCTCCAATATGGAAGATCCCAGAATATACTCCTCTTCGTCCAGTTATGAGTGCGACCAAATCCGTCACACTTGTAGCCCGTAGCAGGCTGCTCAATATGTCACGACCCGCACCCTAGAGTAAGGGCATGAGAAGTGGGTACGTCCAGCCTACGCCGCAGTGTCGGCGGTAGAACGCTGTCCTAGGTCAATCATCTAACAGTATAAGGTACCTGTACAGTTTATACTCTCCGAATGGAGGTGACAAATAGAAAACAATCTCAATCACATCTAGGGTAGAAGAACGAAGAACAGATAGATAGTAACTCAAAGAGAACCATAGCATAGATGAAATAAGACTAAGTGTCTAAGATACATAACATCCAGAATGTCAACTCATAATACAATAAGTCTAAGAGTCTATACATCTCCACATCTCAAAATACAACTCAGAATGTGAGACAAAAAGTAGTATAGAAAAGACTGCCTAGACTAAACTGGTCTAGACTACTGGAACATCCTCCTCAGCTGTAGGTAGAACCTGCTGAGGGTCCTCAATACAAGTGTCATCTAGTCCTGCTCCATAATAGGTAGACACCAGGGCCTCATCCTCATCCTCTGTAATATTTTCAACAGGTCCAATCAGGACAGGAACGAGCATAATACATCTCACGCAGTTCATATCAGGTTAGGAAATACGATACAGGCAATAGAGTAAGATACATGAACTGCTGAAAGGAAATATACGCTATAAAAGAGATAGCTGTAATGAAATATCTACTGTATATAGAGAACTGTAGTGACTAGTGATGTAGAGCACAAGATAGGCATGTGAATGGCTAGAATTTATACATGACTATACTACTGAGTTTGTACATGACTACACTACTTTGGAATTATTCACATGTCCACTTCTACTCCCCCATACCCCAATCAATACACAAGAATCTATACAAGTTACGTTATTGTACATGATATCACATGGGGCCCATAAAAGGGTGCACATGATAGTATACATGAGAGCTCAGTAAACATGAGAGTACATGATCACATGAGTGTACATGAATAATGAAAGCATAGGAGTACATGATGATAGTGAAACACACATAACATGAAGTACCCGATGCTCCCGAGGGGGATAACATCTCATGTAAAGATCCATATAGTACCAATCCGTGTTACCAACGTGACAGCAACAAGTAAAGTAATCTAGAGCGAGAAGTAAAGCCTGAACAAGTATGAAACGGTCAGAGAATGTACTCGCCTGCTGTATGAATGTCTGTAGAGAATATGCAGTCTGAGGAGAGGTGTCTGGCTCCTAGTCAGAGCAATACAAGTCACAAAGTATCCACAATGATAAAAATAAAGTATACAATGCATACTACATGATTCTAGGTCAAACTGGTCAAAAGTCAACTCTTGGTCAACTCTAATAGTCAAACTAAGTCACAGGAAGTCATACTAAGTCAAATAAGGTCAAACAAGATCAAACAAGGTCAAACAAGTTTAATCTAGGTTAAAGTCAACTCATGGTCAACACTTTAATCAACCAGTCAAATACTAGTCAACATGATCAATCTGGATCAAGTCTAGATCAACTTAGACCAGCTAAGTCATTGGTCAAACAAAGACTAGTCAGTTAGGGTAATTAGGTCAAACATGGTCAACACTAGTTAAACTAGTTAGGGTTTTAGTCAAACTAGTCAAACTAGTTGATTTAGGTCATTCCTAGTCATTTCTAGGTTAACTAGGTCACTTTTGACCAAATGTTGACTTTGGTCAACCCTTAGTCAACAAGAGTTTTCTAGCAGGGTTTTGGGTCATTAGGGCTAGTCCAAACCATAGGCTAGTGATCCTGGCCATAGGCCAATAGTCTAGGTTTTCTCATAAACCTATAACTAGAGGTTATACATATGTATATCTATATACCCAAAATCCATATATGCATAACATATATAATACAACCCTTATACTTATATTTATAATACACTGTCTATACATAATAAACCTAATACCACTATACATATATATATCATGTATATATATATACAATACATATATATATATAACTACATATATATTACATATAATATATAGAGAGAGAGACAAGGGGATGAGAGAGAGACTGAAATGAGAGAGAGAGAGACAGTGAGTGAGAGTGAGAGATCAGGACAGGGGGGGAAATTCCAGAACCTGGAACCCACAATTAAACCCCCAAACACACACACACATAACATATATACATAGATATGTATATATATACATAACTATACACACACACATCCAAATCCCCTCAAATTCGACCCACACCCTCAAATATATGTATACTACACATATACACACTGAAATACACTAGTCTAATACATTAAACATACACAAAATCGAAATGAAATTCGATTTCCAAAAACTGGAAATAAACCAAAACTGTGAACTGTGCACAGTGCACTGAAATGGGGAAAAATCGAATTACACGCAACCACACGAGCTAAGGCTCGCAACCTAGGGTTGGTAACTGACATCCCACACATATACTAGGATCCCAAGACACTGACACGACACCACGACACATTATCACGTGTCCAAACACCCAAAACAGTCCATCGGGTAAGCACTGATACGTGCACACGAAAACAGCGTCGTGCACGCGTCCCACGCACTCGTGGACACACCACGAGACACGACACGTCTCGTGGTCGTGCATACGTGTAGCCCACACATAGGGCTACATATCCCACAGCCTGACACGTGTCCACGACACGCGTGGACACAGAACTAACAGCGTATCAGTCGTGAAAACACGACTGATACACGCGTGTTACGACTACGTCGTGCACGCGGTTACACGCGTCGTACACACGACACAGGACACGAAGCACCACGTGCTCGTGTCCACGTGTACGCCACGTATAGGGCTACACTCTCGTGTCACTACGAGGTGTCATCGTGTCGTGTCCGTGCGACACGAGACACTCGAAGTTGGTGTCTGTGCGTGTGTGCGTGACCAGTACGTGTCCAGTGCGAGTGAGTTTTCTCACTCGACACGACACGACACCACACGAGACTTTGGGGGCATGTTCGCAGACAATGCCCCCTCGTCTGTGTCGAGTTACACGTGTCCAAGTGGTCTGTGCTATGCACACTAAAGGTCGGGTAGCAGGACATGCACGAGGGGCTCGTGCGGTCGGTTCGTGTCCAATTTGGACACGGACACAGCACAGAAATGTGCTCAGTCAAGTGGGTTCATGACCTACATGTCTAGGGCTTCACAACAGTGCAATTAGTTCTACAAAAACACAAAAACAAGTTCATTGTGGCATTTCACCAAACAAGGTTTTTAGCCCTACGATACGTGTCCGATACGGACACCAAAACACATCAAAATCCCACCAAACTTTACCCACAGTATTGTTATCCCTATATGAATGCATTCATGAAAGAAAAACAGGAATTAGACAAGGTTTGTGAGAAAATACCTATTGTGCAAATCCAAGGAAAAACAATGATAATGGGGTTGTGTGATCTCCACTTCGATGATGCCCAAGCTCCCAAATTCTAGATTTCTTGCTTCTCTTAGCTCCCTAGATGTTGTAGGGTTCCAATGCAAAAGACTAGAGTCAATTTGGATCACAAATGATCAAGTTATGAAGGTTTGTAGAAAATAGAATTTTTGTGGAATGAATTTCATGCAATTTTATTCATGAATTAAATCCATGGGGTATTTATCATAGGTGGGCTGCCAAGGGGGGTGCCCTTGGCCGGCCAAGCATGGGGGGGGGGTGTCCTTGTCTTCCTTCAAGGCTAAGTCAAGGACTTTAGCAAAAAGGGGTTTAGATATTTTGATGATTTTAAGGAAAATATCCTTAAAGTTAATATCTAGATATTTATATAGCTTGACTACCATGAATATCTAATCCCCTTAGTCATTCTAGGTTAGGGTTTAACCTATAGATTAGGGTAATTAGGTTAGGGATTAGCAAGTCACTAATCTAAAGGTCCATGAATAGTAATATCTCACTAATCCTACTTAATTCCAATAATCTCTAGAAAATTACCAAAATACCCCTATGGCTAAAAATCACTAATTTGAGGTTCTAAGCCTATGGCTAAGCTCTCATGGTCATGGCAACTTCTAGGTTAGAGAAAACTAGGGTTTACACTAAGTTATACTAACCAAAATCACAAAGTCATAAGTCATGACTTAGCATGACTTAGAAAATGGTTTAATCTAACTAAAATCACCAGAAAATCATACCATGACTAAAATACCACTAATAAATAATAAAAATAATAAATTTTCAAAAATCCCCAATTTCAGAAAACAGGGTGTTACAAGTCTACCCACCTTAAAATAATTTCGTCCTCGAAATTTAGATGGTCGTACTCCTCCTAGGTCAAACCTCCAACAATCAGGGACGAAGCCACTACCTAGGCAACATACAAGGTCAAATAAGCAAAATATGGGTAGTAGACCTATACTGGGTTATGTCCAAAAATTGGCTAGCAGTTTTAGGTCATAAGGTGTCCTAATTGGGAAAGTAAGGAAACAACAATCATCAAGGCTGTTGCGGATAAGATTCTAGGGTAAGTTTAACTGTGTCTACATCCACGTAGATTAATATATGAAAAGGCAAACCAAAATGCAATAGGTTGATCAGACCATCATGCGCCGGTTCTGATTAGACAATATGTTAGTGGGTGCGCACCCAATAAAATATATCATGATCAAGCTCGAAAAGGATAAGCTTGTAAAACTAAGGATAAATTTGTAGCATAAGATATAAGTAAGGGTGGAATGATGAAGGAAGATACATAGTCCTGGTCTTGGGCATAGACTAGGAAGGTAAGGAAGCAATAAATCACAGGGCTAAAAGGGTCACCATTCTATGGTCAGAGCTACTCTATCAACTCTAAGTCAAAAGGCGTAACACATAAATTAATTTATTTAAGAGGAAAGTTCTTGACAAAAGAGTTAGTCAAGAATTATATTAATAGCTAAAGCTACTCCTACTCCTACTCCTAAGTAAGAGATAAAGAAACAACAAACAATCGACAAAACCAAATGAACTACCAGGACAAAACTGATTACTAATAAAGAATAGGTAGGAGCAGATGGAATTGGATTTTAAGATAGATATAATGAAGCAAGGTGGGAATGGAATTTAGAAGAACAGAACCTGCAAGCACATCACCAATTGCCTGAGCATCCTCAACTGTCATGGCGTAAGCACGCCCCTGCTGACCTCTTCTAACCTGCTGCTGAAACTGCATAAATCTCTGCTGCTGTGGCTGTAAAGGTCCTCTCTGCTGCTGACCTACCGGAGCCTTGGCTCCTGCTCCTGGTGCTGCTCCCTGTGCTACTCTGCCTGTGAACTGGGAACACTCCCTCAGCTGGTGGTCCGCTGCCCCACATATTAGGCACCAGCCCAACCTCTTCCTGCACTCACCCCATCCATGTCCCGACTTCTTGCAGAAAGTGCAACTAACGACCTGCTGCCTGGGTGCCTGCTGCTGGTGCCTCGGCTGCTGCACTTGCTGGAATGGCCTCTGCTGCTGGAATGGCCTCTGCTGCTGGTGCTGAAAATGAGGCCTCTTGGCCTGTCCTCCACTGCTGCCAGCTCCTTGGGTGTCGCGGCCCCTCTTGAGCTTCAGCTCAAGATCATCCTCAGCCGCCATCGCTCCTGCTAGAATATCCTCAAATGTGGCACTCCTCTCACTCTTGGTCAAGGACTTGACTTCCTTGACCAAGCCCTTCCTGAACCTCCTCGCCTTCGCTGCCTCGCTAAGGCCCTCCACGAATCTGCTCAACCGGCAAAACTCACCGGCGTACTCCTCTACGGTCTGGTTCCCCTGAACCAGGTTCTCGAACTGTGTCTCCAAAGCGCCGACTGCCTGATCTGGGAAAAACTTCCCCTTGAAGAGCTCCTTGAAAGCTCCCCATGCCTGCCCTGGAGTACCTACTCTCGGATCCGTCTGATACCAGGTACGGGCAAGATCCCGCATCTGGCTGGCAGCTGCCTCGACCTGGAGTCCGACTGGTATCTCCGCCAATCGAAAGATCTCCTCAATGTGCTCGATCCAGTCATCAGCATAAAGTATCCCCTCTGTTCCCAAGAAGTCCCTGGGGTTCATCTTCTTGAAGTCCTGGATACCTGGAATCCTCTGCTGTCGCGGCGGTCCTGCTCCTCCCTGCGGCTGGGCTGCCAACCTCTCTATCGTCGCTGTAGCCAGCTGATGGACATCATCAATGCCTCTTGTAAATGCCGTCGTCTGACGCTGCTGCTGGATCTGCTGCGACTCTAGGAACTGCTGGAAATATGAAAACATCTGCGCAGCATCCACATATCCAGATGGCATCTGCTGCTGGTACTGCTGCTGGTACTGCTGCTGCTGCTGCTGCTGATACTCCGGCTGAAACTGAGGCTGACGAAACTGCGGGGGAGGCATGTCTGGAGTAGCTGGAATGACCCCCTGAATAGTAAGAGGTACACCCCCAACTGGGGCAGAAGCTCCCACATGAGCTGGAGTATGGGGAGCTGCAGTCCCCGGGTCCTGGTGAGCTGGACGAGAGGTGGCAGACCTCTCAGTAGTATCACCTGGACCGAGTCGCTGCGATCGTGTCTCCACCATCCTGAAGACAGATCAATAAGGAAGTCAATAACGGTACAAGGATGATAGTATCAAAGGACAATATGAAATAGATTATATAGATTTGAACAAAGTCAGTAGATTCAAATCCATGAAAATTTTTCCTAACTTGTGATTGAGTATCCACTCTCTCTAAGCCTATTCCTTAATCCTATCACAGGCTGTAGTGATACTCTAGTTCGAATATCACTACGTAAACTCGACCTGCATGGGCCACCACTAAAAACGTGTCACGACCCGCACCCTAGAGTAAGGGCACGAGAAGTGGGTACGTCCAGCCTACGCCGCAGTGTCGGCGGTAGAACGCTGTCCTAGGTCAATCATCTAACAGTATAAGGTACCTGTACAGTTTATACTCTCCGAATGGAGGTGACAAATAGAAAACAATCTCAATCACATCTAGGGTAGAAGAACGAAGAACAGATAGATAGTAACTCAAAGAGAACCATAGCATAGATGAAATAAGACTAAGTGTCTAAGATACATAACATCCAGAATGTCAACTCATAATATAATAAGTCTAAGAGTCTATACATCTCCACATCTCAAAATACAACTCAGAATGTGAGACAAAAAGTAGTATAGAAAAGACTGCCTAGACTAAACTGGTCTAGACTACTGGAACATCCTCCTCAGCTGTAGGTAGAACCTGCTGAGGGTCCTCAATACAAGTGTCATCTAGTCCTGCTCCATAATAGGTAGACACCAGGGCCTCATCCTCATCCTTTGTAATATTTTCAACAGGTCCAATCAGGACAGGAACGAGCACAATACATCTCACGCAGTTCATATCAGGTTAGGAAATACGATACAGGCAATAGAGTAAGATACATGAACTGCTGAAAGGAAATATACGCTGTAAAAGAGATAGCTGTAATGAAATATCTACTGTATATAGAGAACTGTAGTGACTAGTGATGTAGAGCACAAGATAGGCATGTGAATGGCTAGAATTTATACATGACTATACTACTGAGTTTGTACATGACTACACTACTTTGGAATTATTCACATGTCCACTTCTACTCCCCCATACCCCAATCAATACACAAGGATCTATACAAGTTACGTTATTGTACATGATATCACATGGGGCCCATAAAAGGGTGCACATGATAGTATACATGAGAGCTCAGTAAACATGAGAGTACATGATCACATGAGTGTACATGAATAATGAAAGCATAGGAGTACATGATGATAGTGAAACACACATAACATGAAGTACCCGATGCTCCCGAGGGGGATAACATCTCATGTAAAGATCCATATAGTACCAATCCGTGTTACCAACGTGACAGCAACAAGTAAAGTAATCTAGAGCGAGAAGTAAAGCCTGAACAAGTATGAAACGGTCAGAGAATGTACTCACCTGCTGTATGAATGTCTGTAGAGAATATGCAGTCTGAGGAAAGGTGTCTGGCTCCTAGTCAGAGCAATACAAGTCACAAAGTATCCACAATGATAAAAATAAAGTATACAATGCATACTACATGATTCTAGGTCAAACTGGTCAAAAGTCAACTCTTGGTCAACTCTAATAGTCAAACTAAGTCACAGGAAGTCATACTAAGTCAAATAAGGTCAAACAAGATCAAACAAGTTTAATCTAGGTTAAAGTCAACTCATGGTCAACACTTTAATCAACTAGTCAAATACTAGTCAACATGATCAATCTGGATCAAGTCTAGATCAACTTAGACCAGCTAAGTCATTGGTCAAACAAAGACTAGTCAGTTAGGGTAATTAGGTCAAACATGGTCAACACTAGTTAAACTAGTTAGGGTTTTAGTCAAACTAGTCAAACTAGTTGATTTAGGTCATTCCTAGTCATTTCTAGGTTAACTAGGTCACTTTTGACCAAATGTTGACTTTGGTCAACCCTTAGTCAACAAGGGTTTTCTAGCAGGGTTTTGGGTCATTAGGGCTAGTCCAAACCATAGGCTAGTGATCCTGGCCATAGGCCAATAGTCTAGGTTTTCTCATAAACCTATAACTAGAGGTTATACATATGTATATCTATATACCCAAAATCCATATATGCATAACATATATAATACAACCCTTATACTTATATTTATAATACACTGTCTATACATAATAAACCTAATACCACTATACATATATATATCATGTATATATATACAATACATATATATATATAACTACATATATATTACATATAATATATAGAGAGAGAGACAAGGGGATGAGAGAGAGACTGAAATGAGAGAGAGAGAGACAGTGAGTGAGAGTGAGAGATCAGGACAGGGGGGGAAATTCCAGAACCTGGAACCCACAATCAAACCCCCAAACACACACACACATAACATATATACATAGATATGTATATATATACATAACTATACACACACACATCCAAATCCCCTCAAATTCGACCCACACCCTCAAATATATGTATACTACACATATACACACTGAAATACACTAGTCTAATACATTAAACATACACAAAATCGAAATAAAATTCGATTTCCAAAAACTGGAAATAAACCAAAACTGTGAACTGTGCACAGTGCACTGAAATGGGGAAAAATCGAATTACACGCAACCACACGAGCTAAGGCTCGCAACCTAGGGTTGGTAACTGACATCCCACACATATACCAGGATCCCAAGACACTGACACGACACCACGACACATTATCACGTGTCCAAACACCCAAAACAGTCCATCGGGTAAGCACTGATACGTGCACACGAAAACAGCGTCGTGCACGCGTCCCACGCACTCGTGGACACACCACGAGACACGACACGTCTCGTGGTCGTGCATACGTGTAGCCCACACATAGGGCTACACATCCCACAGCCTGACACGTGTCCACGACACGCGTGGACACAGAACTAACAGCGTATCAGTCGTGAAAACACGACTGATACACGCGTGTTACGACTACGTCGTGCACGCGGTTACACGCGTCGTACACACGACACAGGACACGAAGCACCACGTGCTCGTGTCCACGTGTACGCCACGTATAGGGCTACACTCTCGTGTCACTACGAGGTGTCATCGTGTCGTGTCCGTGCGATACGAGACACTCGAAGTTGGTGTCTGTGCGTGTGTGCGTGACCAGTACGTGTCCAGTACGAGTGAGTTTTCTCACTCGACACGACACGACACCACACGAGACTTTGGGGGCATGTTCGCAGACAATGCCCCCTCGTCTGTGTCGAGTTACACGTGTCCAAGTGGTCTGTGCTATGCACACTAAAGGTCGGGTAGCAGGACATGCACGAGGGGCTCGTGCGGTCGGTTCGTGTCCAATTTGGACACGAACACAGCACAGAAATGTGCTCAGTCAAGTGGGTTCGTGACCTACATGTCTAGGGCTTCACAATAGTGCAATTAGTTCTACAAAAACACAAAAACAAGTTTATTGTGGCATTTCACCAAACAAGGTTTTTAGCCCTACGATACGTGTCCGATACGGACACCAAAACACATCAAAATCCTACCAAACTTTACCCACAGTATTGTTATCCCTATATGAATGCATTCATGAAAGAAAAACAGGAATTAGACTAGGTTTGTGAGAAAATACCTATTGTGCAAATCCAAGGAAAAACAATGATAATGGGGTTGTGTGATCTCCACTTCGATGATGCCCAAGCTCCCAAATTCTAGATTTCTTGCTTCTCTTTGCTCCCTAGATGTTGTAGGGTTCCAATGCAAAAGACTAGAGTCAATTTGGATCACAAATGATCAAGTTATGAAGGTTTGTAGAAAATGGAATTTTTGTGGAATGAATTTCATGCAATTTTATTCATGAATTAAATCCATGGGGTATTTATCATAGGTGGGCTGCCAAGGGGGGTGCCCTTGGCCGGCCAAGCATGGGGGGGGTGTCCTTGTCTTCCTTCAAGGCTAAGTCAAGGACTTTAGCAAAAAGGGGTTTAGATATTTTGATGATTTTAAGGAAAATATCCTTAAAGTTAATATCTAGATATTTATATAGCTTGACTACCATGAATATCTAATCCCCTTAGTCATTCTAGGTTAGGGTTTAACCTATAGATTAGGGTAATTAGGTTAGGGATTAGCAAGTCACTAATCTAAAGGTCCATGAATAGTAATATCTCACTAATCCTACTTAATTCCAATAATCTCTAGAAAATTACCAAAATACCGCTATGGCTAAAAATCACTAATTTGAGGTTCTAAGCCTATGGCTAAGCTCTCATGGTCATGGCAACTTCTAGGTTAGAGAAAACTAGGGTTTACACTAAGTTATACTAACCAAAATCACAAAGTCATAAGTCATGACTTAGCATGACTTAGAAAATGGTTTAATCTAACTAAAATCACCAGAAAATCATACCATGACTAAAATACCACTAATAAATAATAAAAATAATAAATTTTCAAAAATTCCCAATTTCAGAAAACAGGGTGTTACACAATAGCTCTTGCTAAATCTTTTACCTCTTCCCATATCGTGTATCCGGTCCACCTTGGCGGGAGATTAGCCTTCTCCACAATGCCAGCACGAAAAGCATTCATGTTCCTCCGGTACGGATGATCCTTCGGCAGGAATTGTCGATGACAATCGAAGAAGCACGGTTTGCCTCCGTGTTTCAAACGGAAAGCCTTAGTACTGTCCATGCAATACGGACATGAAAGACGACCATGCGTGCTCCATCCAGATAATATTCCATAGACCGGAAAGTCATTGATGGTCCACATAAGTGCTACCCGCATCCGAAAATTTTGTTTTCTAGATACATCATACGTGTTGGAACCTACTTCCCACAGCTGATTCAACTCATCAATCAACGGCTGTAAATACACATCGATGTTCCTTTTCGGATTGTTCGGACCTGGGATAATAACGGTGAGAAACATATACGGAGTCTTCATGCACATCCAAGGCGGTAGATTGTACGGGGTTACGATCACAGGCCAACACGAATACTGGGATCCCGAAAGTCCGAATGGGGTAAAACCGTCGGAGCAGAGACCCAATCTGACATTACGCGGATCAGAAGCAAAATCTGGATACTCTCGATCAAAGTACTTCTGTACTTCTCCATCAGATGGGTGATCCAACACTCCTTCGGTATGTTTCCGCTTATGCCAACTCATGTTTTCTGCAGTTTCCTTTACCATAAACAACCGCTGCAACCGCGGCATCAACAGCAAGTAGTGCATCGAAGAGGTAGGATTCCTGGCACCGACAGACTTTCCTCTACCACATGCCTTGTAGCGATCGACACCACAAAATCTGCAGGCGTCTTCATCCTTGTCATCTTTGTAGTACAACATGCACCCGTTGCGACAGGTATCAATTTTTTCGTATCCCATCCAGAGTGATCTAACCATCCTCTTAGACCGGTAGAAGTCTTTAGGCAACTTCGCACCCTCAGGCAATATTTTTATAAGCAACTCCATAAGACGGTTGTAGCAATCTTGCGACATGTTAAAATCGGACTTGATGCTCAACAATCTTGTAACCACCTCCAACGGTGAATGATCCTCACAACCAGGATATAATAGAGTCCTTGCATTCTCCAGCAACTCCATAAACTGTGCAGCATCGGGGTTCGGTGCCTCCTCAGGTGCATCATGATCATCCGGATCGAAACTAGGCCCGGCTGCGTCGAAAACCATGTTCACCAACCCATCGTCGTAAGGAGCGTTGTTGTGGACATCCACAAAAGGCTCGTACTCCGATGCTAAAGACACAAGTTCTCCGTGCTCGCTCCACTGATAGTAATTCGGCGTGAAATCCTTCGAGTATAAATGATACGTGACATCCACTTCTGGATGATATTTCAAGTTGCGACATCTCACACACGGACACTTAATTTTGGTACCGTCCATGTACTGAGGGAACGCCTTGGCAAACTGCAAGAACTGGTGTACGCCCTCTATAAATTTATCCCACACACTGCACATGTCATCAGGATGACGGTTGTACATCTAAGTACGATTCCGTAGATAGTAATTCAGCTCCATAATTCTGTAAGATAGATACATCAAGGTAGTGAATGATATGCAATTGTCAGTTCATGCGGTCTACACTTTCCGCAGTATATGTACACATGACATTTTACGTTAAATGGTCAGAGATTATCTGTCATCTTCTTTTCGCATTGTTAACTTTTCTTTCGCGTGTTTGTGCGTGCGGTGGTCAGAGGTTATCGCGGCGGTATATCACCCGTGTCTACAATATTTCATATAGGCTGAGTTGTAGAAGTAAAGTTTTAGGATATTAGTCTATATATTATGTATAGTCCAACCGAGCCAACTCTAAGCTAAACTAGTCCAACTTGGTCAAACTAGCCATTTCTAAGTTGTATAAGTCAAGTTTTAGGATATTAGTCTATATATACTAGTATAAACTCTCCCTCTTCTCCAAATACCTGGTACTAGTTAACCATCCCCCTTTCTCCTACTAGACACACACATACATATACATGATGTATACAACCACACCATAGTTCCCAGGTTCTTTTAACCTAACTTGCCAGTTGGTACTAACCTCAATAGAACAAACACTCTCACAGCTCAAAATACTAACACATGCTCACGCCTTACTCTTGTGACACTCACTTTCAAACACAAACACACACCTATATGTTCCCTTACACATGTTGCCATGTTACCTATAAAAATAGGAAACCCTTGTTGTCTAAAATAAGACACAATTGTACAAAGAGAACCATACTGTAGAACTCACACTTTAAGACAATAGATGAAGGAAGACTTGTATGGAGGATCGATAGGGTTGAGCAATATCATTTTATCCTACAAAGAGAACCATACTGTAGAACTCATACTGTAGAACTTACACTTTAACACAATTCTACAAAGAGTTGTCATAGGGTGTTGAGCGATGTCATTTTATTCTTTTCTTCTTCTTTTTCTTGGGATTTTTGAGTATTGGATCTTGAGACATATATAGCTAGAACTTACGAAGAATGGAGTACCATACTTCAACAAATAGATGTTGACTAATTGGTTCATATACTTGTTGTCTAAAATAAGTGTAGGAATGTTGCAAGGTGAAACAATGTATCAAACACTATATCGAAACCCAAACCCAATATGCAAATCCAAATTAATACAAAAATACACAAGTGTATGTAGGGGATTAAGTGTACAGAGGTGAAATACATATATATGCATGCTTGGGGGTGTCCACGTGTCCAACAAATGGACATAAAGTGTCCAAAACCTCATGAACACACTGTATCAGTGAACACATGGTCGTAACGTGTCTCTGTGTCCATTTTGGACATGAAAAATACCTCAATTAGGGTTAGGGTTTACCTTCAGTCTCCTCACGGTGGTGGAAGAGGAGGAGGAGGACAAGTTCGGTGGTGGAGGAGGAGGAGATTAAGTGTACAGAGGTGAAATACATATATATGCAAGCTTGGGGTGTCCACGTGTCCAACAAATGGACACAAAGTGTCCAAAACCTCACGAACACACTGTATCAGTGAACACATGGTCGTAATGTGTCTCCGTGTCCATTTTGGACACGAAAAACACCTCAATTATGGTTAGGGTTTACCTTCAGTCTCCTCGCGGTGGTGGAGGAGGAGGATCTCGCGGTGGAGGAAGAGAAGGGGCTCGCTGTGGAGGAGGAGGAGGAGAAGGGGCTCGTCGGAGGGAGGAGAAGGAGCTCGCGGTGGAGGAGGAGGATGAGCGGCGCCGGAGGGAAGGGGGTCGGGCTGTCATCGAGGTCGGGGGAAGAGGGGCGGGAACAAAAAATTTGGGAAGAGGGAGAAATGAAAATTGGAACCGAGAAAACCCTATTTAGCAGAAATTAGCGACGCCCGAATTACGTCGCAAAGCGTCGGTATTAGTTTAATATTCGGCGACGTTATAGACTTTGCGATGCTAAACGTCGCTGAACTGATAAAACTAGCGACGTTTTCCGACAAATCAACGACGTAGATTTTTATTAGACTATAGGTAGTCGCAATATGTCGCTGTATGTCGCTACCAGCGACGTATTGTGACGCTTAAATTTGGCGTCGCTAAAACCAAAAATATTGGCGACGTTTTAAGTTGGCATCGCTAATTAAGTCGCTGATATGACTTATTTTGGTAGTGTGACATAACTTTCGCCGTGGGAATGTTGAGTCGGTTCACAAGCAACCCAGGGGTTGAGCACTGGAAAGCTGTGAAGCGGGTGATGAAATATCTCAAGAAGACTCAGACATATACAGTGCACTACAACGGGTATCTGACAGTAGTGGAAGGCTTCAGTGATGCTAACTGGTGTTCAGAGGTAGAAAGCGAGACATCCACAGGTGGATATGTCTTTTCCTTGGGTGGAGCTGCTATATCGTGGAAGTCGAAGAAGCAGACTATACTCTCTCGTTCCTCCATGGAATCTAAATTCTATGCACTTGAAACTGCAGCAGATGAAGCAGAATGGCTTCGGGAGCTCATGTATGATCTTCCAGTGGTTGGGACTCAGATACCGACGATACCGATATACTGTGACAACCAGGTGACTGCAGCGGTGGTATCAAATGACCTCTTCAACGGAAAGAAGAGGACTGTGTGATTGAAGCACAGGGCAGTACACGATCTTATCAAAAGAAGTATAATTACAGTAATTGATGTTCGGAGTCAGGAGAACCTGGCAGATCCGTTCACAAAGGACCTCAAGCGCCAGTTGGTCGATGACACAGCTTGTAAAATGGTCTTGAAGACATTCTGATAGTATGTCTTTGTAATCCTACCATAAAGTTTTATGCTATTAGTTCAAAGAGAAATCTACTAGGCATCTAAATTTTGGTTCAAAGGAGGATCACTGACTGGGAAACTATCAGGTAACAGTGGGTACTTGTTCTCTGGAACATGGAAGGGATACGGACCCATAACCACTGTTGTCTACTATGTATTTTCTGCAAAAAAATAGATCCTGTAGAAGGTTGGCTTAAACGCCTTAATGAGTTCTCAGGCAGAGTGAATGCCTAGTGTACTTTACAGGAAGCACGGTAGAGCAACACTACAAGGAGTGCAACTCCATGCTACAGTGGGGTGACTCCACCATGAGGTTCCCAGGTCTGGGGTAATGCCTCGGCTTTGCAAGCCAAGTCATAGCGGCGTAGCACCGCAAATAGGCAGGTAGCCTAATGCTGTATGACGTAATTAAAGAGTTGTAGACAACACTACAAAGGGGAGGATGGCCCCATATTACAGTGGCACGACACCACGATGAGATACCCAGGTAGGGGTAAAGCCTCGGCCTTGCAAGCCATGTCGTTGCGGCGTAACACCGCAAGGAAGCCTTAGGATTCATGCTAAGTAGATTGGCACTACAAAGAGGCTGAGACCTCATGCTACAGTAGTATGACACTACGATGACGTTCCCAGGTAGGGGTAATGCCTCAGCTTCAGGCCATGTCATAGCGGCGTAGCACCGCAAGGAAGCGCAAGGCTTCATGCCATGTCTCTTTAATAAAGAACTCACCTATATTGTATGGAAAGAGATATCAGGCCGTCTCTTGAGGGTAAACTTGTAGATGCCCAAAATTATACACTGAAACCAGGCTGGCACAGGACCTTTAATGTGCAGCCAGAAGCACACGTAACTACACTTTGTGAGTGGGAAGAATTACAATTGTGGTACAGAATTCAAGACGTAGTCCATTCTTGTATCACATTGCTATTTAACCCATGCGGGAAGATTCAAGTCGTCAGCGACATCTATCCTAATACAAAATGGACAGTTACTATGGGAAACGCTCAACCCTGGACACATATATATGTTGTGATATGTGGGGAATTGTTGGTGCTTTCTTTACATGGAGAGAGCTTGCCCTCAACATGCCTTGTAAAAGTGTAGTCCCATATCGAAAATGCACCATGAGTTATCTTAACATATATATTTGGTTGTGTTGTTGAGAGATGCACATGGGGTGGTGATCCTAAGGAGGGAACCATGTGGATGATTTTACTAGGAGGTAAGAATAAGGCTCCAAGGATTAAGCATTAATGCTTTTGTCATTCTCTTGGATTAATTCCATTTGGAGCTAAGCCCCAAAGGGGCTTAGCGACTTGGACTCGGACTCGGACTCGGGCTCATGGGCTCATGAGGCGTAATGTGGCATTTTGTTGGCGCACTTTGCACTTAGCACGTCAGCAGTCATGCGGCCATGCGGCCTCATGCGGTCTAATGCGGTCCATGCGGCCGCATGGAGGGCTCCGCTGACTGTGCAAACTACAAGTCAGTTATGGAAAGACTGATTCAATCGATTAATTCATATCCATTTTTTGTGGGATTTAATTCAATCTTTCCATAAGATTTGAATTAATTTCGTTGCCATCTTTGTGGAATTTAATTCAATCTTTCCATAAGATTTGAATTAATTTCGTTGCTATCTTTGTGGGATTTGAATTAATTTCGTTGCCATCTTTGTGGGATTTGATTCAATCTTTCTATAAGATTTGAATTAATTTCGTTGCTATCTTTGTGGAATTTAATTCAATCTTTTCATAACTGAAGAGGCGGTTAGGGTTTCCACCCTCTCTCTATATATACTCTCTTCTAGCCTCCTTTGTGGGTACTACGAATTTTATAAGTCAGAAAAGAGAGAGAGAGAGAGAGGAGCTGCTGCCACCATTGCAAGTCCATCCGAGGAGTCAGAACAGAGGTGACTTCGAGCGTTCCACAAGTTCTTCAACTTCCTGGTTCCTGGAAGCAATTCGTGTGGGGCGAATCTTGCTTTGAGCAACGGTGTTTTGACACCCCAGTAACTTTTCTTCTTCTCATCTTTCTCTAGATTATTGTAACTCGTTATGTCCCAATTGCAACACGTTTGCAAGGAAGAACGAGAGATCTTCTCTTCTCTATTTTCCTCCTTCATATTGTAATCTGGCTATTTGGCTTTTTGTATCATCGTAGATCTTGAGTTTGATCACTGTAAAGTTTTTTGTGTGACTCTCAGATCTCGATTGCATCAGTTTTTCCATCTTTGGTCAAGCTCCGGGACTAACAGTCCATTCCAGCTACAGTTTGTGGATCCGCCAATGATCATCAAACCCTAATTAAGATTGATCTTCCTTTGGAGCAGTGACCAACGTATGCCCTGGAAAGTTCTTGACAGTGTCGTAGTGCTTGACGTCGTGCGAACAGAAACATCTCGTCTTCGTCCATAGCATTGTTGTTGTGGACGAAGTAGTAGGACGTTGCATCCCCTGCATGAACCTCCTCCGCAACTCGCTCACCTTGTCCTTGTGGCTCACGTCGACCGTAACCCTCCTGGTGCTGAACCTGGACTGCACCGCCACTTTCGTCCTCCTCGCAGCGTCCAGGAGAGGCCTCCAGACCACATTCAGATCTAGAGGAGAAGGAGGAGCGCCTTCCTGTAGCCGACCAACGAGTAGTCGGACAGCGTCGTGTTGTCAGGCAGCTCGTAGCCGCCGCCGAACAGAACGACGCGATCTGCCTCTTAACACAGTCTTTCACACCGAATTCCCATCCCTCGGGCATGTTCGAGCTGGATGCGAGAACCAAATCCGAGATCCAAAACTAAAATCGAATAAGTAATTTTAGTATTTAATAATTGCATAAATTTTATTTAGTTTTTTGATCTGGGACAGATTCGAAATCCAAAACCAAAATTAAATTATTTTTTTTATTATTTTCAAAATGAAAACTGAATCAATTTTTTTTTAAAACTAAGACTTATCTATTGCATTTCGATTTAGTTTTGGCCCAAAATTGAATAATACTTGCCACATGTGAAAGTAGGTAAATTTTGGAATGTAGTGAAAGCTTGGATCAAACATTTTCCTTTATAACTAACTAATGCACAATGCTATTAACCAACTAAGTATACTTATAGTAAGCTTTTACCCACCAAGTCTATAGAACGTTTTTTGACCAAGTAAAATGGACACTAAGTCCATATCAAGACTTGTGTAATCTCTCTAACATTGTGATATCTTCAGAAGATGCACCAACAACAAGCTTATTAGTGTTGTAAATACTAGTAATAATACGGACATGAATATATCATTCCCATGACGTCTAGTGATACTAGCCTAATTGATAATATAAGTTTACTTTCGAAGGGTGGAACCAGAAATTGACTGAAATATTTGAGATGAACTAAAATATGGAAGAAAAAAAATGGAGGGAGGGGGTGGGGGGTCGTCAGCGAGTCCACCCGGCCCCGACCAAAAGGGTGTTCCGCCGTTGCTCCTTTCTTAAATAATGGTAATTTGATTTAAGATTTTGATAATTAATAATTTCATAAAAATAAATATTTCAACTTTTAATAATCTAGAGCAATCAGAAGTTCAAGATTCAGGATTGAGGAGTTACAATTGACCGCAACCAACTTCTCCTTAACGAAATGCAGGACGTTCAAGACATATATATTTGCAACGGTTCATCGTATCGTCTCTTTGTGGAGATTGAATCAACAAGTCCGACGAGTTCAGGGGACGATGAAACGTTGCAAATATTCCCTACGTGCCGCCACACTTAGCAGCATAAACCCTAAAATGAAAAATTCTGGCATTTAGTAACGATCACCACGTACATGCATTCTCGTTTGAATCGTTAACGACAAGCCACGGTGGCCTGCTGTGATTAGTACAGCTAGCTGACGTTCAGCAACAAATTCTGCAACACTGCTGCTATAGGAAATAGAGAGAATTGAGTGACAAACGTTCTTGTTCTTGATGCATCATGAGAACGAGATCAAGAAGAAAACAAATTGACACAAAATTGCAAATGAACCATGCAACATTTTCGACACAAGCTAGACACGGAACCTCCCCCGGAAGATCTCGATCTTGTCGCCCTCCCTGACGCTGTACGAAGCGAAAGTGCGGTCGTCATCGGCCGTCAGAATCCGATGATCGTTGAGGACGAAGAAGTACTCCGCCGGAAGAGGGAAATCCAGCACCCTCTCCAGCTGCCTCCGCAGCCCCCCCACGCTCTCCGTCAGCATCACCTCCACCGGCACCCTCTTGCGCCCGCACGCCGACACCACCGTCACCTTCACCTTCGTCCTCGGCGCCGGCCTGTTCATCTTCAGGTGCAGCACCATCCCGTGGTCGTCCACCCCGTACTCGTACAGCACCCCGTCGTCCCGGAGCGCCACCTCGCCGTCCGGCCCCGCGAACAGCGCGAACCTCCCTACGGGGATGCGCTCCGACTCCGCGATCCTCTCCCTGAGCCGGCGGACGGGCTGGGTCATGGCGTCGTGCACCAGGGTGAGCTCCCTAGGCGGGGGCGGGGAGGCGATGCGGACGTTCAGCTGGAGCAGGAAGGGCAGGGTGGGGTCCGGGTCAACGTCGAGGCGGACGAGGGAGCAGTACTCAACTCCGTAGAGCTCTGCGAGGACGCCGTCGTCCTGCAGCATCATCTGGCCGTTGCGGTAGAGGATCTGGATGGCGACGGGGAATCCCTGGGACTTCTGGATCTTCTCCTTCAGCTCGAGGAGGGTGCCGAGCGGCTCCATCTCCACGCCGAAGCGCCTCCCTCTTGACGTCTCGACGATCACGTCCATTGCTAACTAATTTCTTGAATGAAACCCTAAAATTCTCTACATTTCCATTCCTACTAGAGCCAGTTAGTTATACATTATATATAGGCCAGGCCTCTGTCAAATGGAAACCTCTAGAAACTATAGCTACGGTTGATTTCTTGTTCTCAAGTGTTTCTATAAACTAATTCATTGATTTTTCGATAAAATATCAAAAATATTATTAATTTCTTTGCAAGAAAGGAACACTCCTGTAGGAATAGTGTTGCATACCAGTGAATGAATCGGTTCACATACTGTACGTGTCGAACCTGGTTCGTAGCGCGGCTTGATTAATAGATCAGACTACGTTAATCTCTTTGTCATTATGATCACAGTCTTCTAACCAACCAAGTTTATACGTTAAGTCATTGTTGTTGGAAAATATCAAAACATGTAAATTAGGGTTTCATGCCACAACTTAGAGATCATATATATATATATATATATATATATATATATATATATATATATATATATATATATATATATATATATATATATATATATATATAGAAGAAGGTAAATATATTAATGGGGTAAAAAAAAAAAAAAAAAAAAAAAAAAAAAAATATATATATATATATATATATATATATATATATATATATATATATATATATATATATATATATATATATATATATATATATAGAAGAAGGTAAATATATTAATGGGGTAAAAAAAAAAAAAAAAAAAAAAAAAAAAAAAAAAAAAAAAATATATATATATATATATATATATATATATATATATATATATATATATATATATAGAAGAAGGTAAATATATTAATGGGGTATCACTATTACAATCATGCAAACACTTTCAGTTGTCCATATTAATCATCTTACTTACATCTGCCTCAATATTATGAGAAATGTCAATGCTGGAGATGAAAGTCCCTTCAAATATTTGTCTATTGCGTTCTCGCCACACATGCCACACCGACGCTGCCAAGCGAATTCTAGCCTCCGAGTACCACAAGTGCCCTCTCCTTTTGTTCAGCTGGATACTATCCACTACCCCTTGTGGTAGTGGATAGTCTCGTCTCCGTCACTCGAACCCCAAATCTTACGAGCCTATCTAGAGTAAGTAAGCGACCCATCAACAGTTTGTACATGCATAATTGCATTTTAACCGCTACCTTCTTCATCCATATTATCTCGAAGTTATCGATTTTTGGATACTTCACTCGTATGATCTCATATACCTGCTTAGCAGCAAACTTCCGGCTCCCATTATGGTCCCAGACCCAATGATCGGATGCGGCATTCTGGCCCACAATATTCCTCCTAATTTCCGTTGTGAAGCGCCTAGTAAAAGTGTTGTTCTCATGCTTCCAATCTTCCTGGTCCAAGATACAGCTAACCATCTCACCTTCACGAACACGCATCATCGCGTTTTACCCACACCGGTCCCACAATCTCGTGTGATCTATCCACGGGTCGAACCAGAGGCTAGTTGTAGAGCCATCCCTGAACACGCGTGAAATTGTTGTACGTCTTCACTCTGTTTCTGTAACTAAGAATATGTTTGAAGGTCACAGAATCATTATTGTTCCTTTTGTAGGTCCAGAAGCTCCCGCCTTTCAAATATTTCGCACGCATCCAAGTTGCCCATAAGGATTCCGAAGTAATAAGCCTCCATGTAAGCTTCATCCCTGCGACGTCTCTCAGTACCAGTAGTGGTCTCAAACCCACCCCACCTTCATTTGGTCGGCACAGTACGTCCCAACCAATAGCATGTACTCCTCTCCATATGAAATTAGCGTAGATTTTTTCAATCTTGCCAATCGTAGCCGAAGGAAGCATGATAGATTGTAACCAATAGAGGGCCACAGCTGTAATAACCGCTCTTACCAGCTCTATCCGACCTCGACCTCCGAACGAGAGATTCTGGGCATGCTAACCTTCAGTTCTCCGTTGTACATACTCCACTAAGCTCCCAAGGTCCCCTTGACGATCCACATCGATCCCGATTACTTGTGCGACGACGTCGACGGGACGAGGAGGAAGAAGTACTCGTGGGAGGAGGAGGAGGAGTACCCCTCGGAGTGCGGCGTGGACGACACCGCGGCCCGGGTCAAGGAGAGGATCGCGGCGTCGCGGGCGATCCCCGCGGGATGCCTCGCGCTGTTCCTCGGCGGCTACGAGCTCCCCGACGCCGCGACGCTGTCTGACTACTCGCTGGTCGGCTACACGGAGGGCGCCCCTCCCCCTCTGGGATTGGACGTGGTGAGGGTCCCTCTCCCGGACGCCGCGAGGAGGATGAAGGAGGCGGTGCAGTCGAGGTTCGGCACCAGGAGGGTCGCGGTGGGCGTGGGCCACGGGGAGAGGGTGGGGGAGCTGCGGAGGAGGCTGCGGGGGCTGCCGCACGGGCGTTTCCCCCTGTCGTCGTCGACGCGCTACCACTTCGTCCACAACGGCTGCGCTATGGACGAGGACGGGACGCTCCGGTCGCACGAGTACTGCAACACCGTCGAGATCTTTCCGGGGGATAGGCCGCCGCCGCCGGTCGTCACTGCTCCACAGGGAGGAGGATCCTGATTAGGCTTTTCATTAGCTCTTGATATTAGGGTCTGATATTAATTAGCCTCCGTGGGGTTAGTATGTGTCCTTGAAAATGACAAGTTACGTTGGCTGGAATGTTACAGATGCATGCATTTTTTTTTTTTGAAAACAAATAATGCATTACTGAAATTAAGAAGTCACAGAACTCATGTCCAATAGAACATGAGATTCAATACATGATGGCATCTCTGTATAAAGAGATGTCAAATTAGAATCATTAGAAATGAGAGCAGAAGCTGCTAACAAGTGAGCACATTGATTAGCACTTCGATAAGTAAATGAAAATGTCAAATGAGAGTTAGCTTGAGATGCTCTCCTTGCGTCTTCAATCAAATGTCTAGCTTGCCATAGAGGAATAGTATCAGTTTGGTTGGTAGAGTCTATCAGTTGCTTGCAGTCTCCTTCAATAATAACATCACAAATGTTTTCTTTTTTGCAGATATCTAGAGCCAAGGTGATGCCAATTGCTTCAGCTATAATAGGGGAACCTCCTTCACGTGCAGTTGAAGTAGCCAAAAGAAAACACCCATTTGAATCTCTGAGAATAGCAGCTGCCGCCATCTTTCCATCTAGATAAGCTCCATCAAAGTTTATTTTCCAGTTATTAGGAGCTGGTGGCCTCCATCTAACATTGCTTTGAGTCATCGTAATTGAAGATGAAATTGCTGGACAGCTTCGACCAAACTTTGTATACTTCTCTTTCAAACGCATAGCCTCTTCATAGATCCTGATACCAGAAATTGGAATGTTGTTGAAGATAGCCTTATTCCTCATCTTCCATATCAGCCAACGATGACAGAAGAAGGATGCAATTTGATTTGAATCTCCTTTCTTTAGAATGGCAGTAGTCATAATCGATAATGTTGATGATTCAGTATGAAGAGGAGCTACATCTGGATTGTGTAACCATGAAGTACCTGTGATTGGACAATGCAATAACAGATGGTTAGTAGTTTCAATATGTACCTTGCAAAGAGGACAGATGTCTCCAATATGGTGCATTCTTCTGTGGATGTTGGCATTTGTGGGTAGGAAATTGGTTAAGGCTCTCCAAACAAAAAGCACCACCTTAGGACTAATAGAAGTTAAGGACCAAAGCCTCCTCCATTCAAGAAAATCATGTCGATCAGGATGTTGAAGATGAGGATACAGTTTGCCAGGGATAACTTTATATGCAGATTTTGTAGATAACTCTCCATTGTTTGTATGAATCCAAACCAACTTGTCAACAGAGCAGGTTGCAGACAGTGGAATTTTCAGTATCTCGTTAGCTTCAACTGGAAGGAAAAGGATATTGATAAGATTAATTTTCCAGGTTGCAATATCCTTATTGATAAGATCACTGACATTGTGTAATAACCACCTAATAAAATATTACTTTTATTGTTTTCTTCTCTATATTATATTTATTAATTTTCATTAACTTTATTATCATTATTTTTATTATTATTTGAACCTCTTTCCTTTTCAAAAATAAAATTTTATGCATAAGCCCCTTCTAAATATTTGCAAATTGCAAATATACCTTGACACCTAGCTCCATGTGTCACCATGCATGAAGAGCAAGGATAATTTACTAATTTCCCTTTGAGACACTACATGTCACAATGCATGTAATGGAGGGGACATTTAAGTATATATATATATATATATAAATTTCATAATCATTATGTATCAAAAAAATGTATAAGGAGAGAGGGAGAGAGAAACCCATCATTCTCTTCACCCCTCCTGTGAACAACTGAGCCTTTCCCCCTTCTTCTTCACCATCATCATCTCCTTCATTTCTCACCTCACTCCCCCTCTCCATCTCTCTCCTTGCAAAACCATCTTCATAGCAGCTCGGACCCGGACCCGTGTCCGCGCGCGCCCGCTGCCCCGACCACACCCGCCGACCGACCGACCCCCCACCGCCGGCTGCTCCCGGCCGGCCGGCCTCCCCTCGTGGCCGCAGCCCCCATCACCACCTCCAACATCACCATCATCATCTTCATCCCCATCACCAAAGCCCTAACCCCTTTCTTCAAAAAAAAAAGGAAAATTGGGAAAGAAGAAGAAGGCTCAAACCCTAGTTCCAATTTCAAATCAATTTTCTCAAGGCAAGTCCTCAACCTAAATTCCTCCATATTTTCATTCATTTTATTTTCAATTATTTATTATTATCTCTTGATCACATAATATAGTTCAGTTCTGAATTATATTTTGATTTCACATAAAGAAATTTGGCATGATATTAGGGCATTTAGATAAAATGGGAATTCATCTTACATGTACACAAAGTGTTTTAACGTTTCACCTATGAGTATGATTATTAAATGGTTATGGTTATTAGCAAAACTTGGTATGAATTTTTATATGTAATAGCTTATAACCAATACGGAAATCCAACCTTGATCTATATAGTTGTTACGGAGTAAAGGAAAGGTATACACATCTTCAAATTTGAACTTATAAATAATATAGTTTCTATTAAAAAGAAAAGAGTAACTTAGTTCTTATTATCTTGTACATATTTGATAACTTTGACTTAGCCTAAAATATGAAAATTACTATAGAATAAATATTATTCATAATATTTTAAATTTATTTAAATTCTGTCCTGAATGTATAATAGATTAAATTAGCATGAATCCTTACCAATAATAGCTAAAATTAGTGTTTATAGGCACCCCAATACATAGGTAATTTTGGCTTGAAACTTTATCCCAATATAGACTATTCTGGACCCCTGAGTTATAAACTATGATATAAACAAATTAGTTTATAATTCCTACAATTACTTACTCTAGGACTAGAGACTTTAGAAATTACTAAAGGATCAAGGCTTTCCATATTCTTCGATTGTTATTATTTACTTGGAAATTTTTGTAAAAAGAATTACCTAGAGATTCCTAATGAATATTTTACCAATATTATTAAAAATTAGAACATCATCTAATATGTATAAAATTTTAGATGTTTATCCTTATGGTTCTAATAGTTGTGGTTCTCTGATTTTGGCATAGCATTCTTGACAATAGCCAAGTCAAGATAAATAGTTTGCTTATCAAGGTAATAAAGAGATTTTCTTTCATGAATTATGTATATACTTATACTGCGTGGTTACCGGTGTTGAGAGTTGCTCTACCGAAGGGGTCGGCGTACCCGAGATTTTATATATTGCGTGGTACCGGTATTGAGGGTTGTTCCACCGAAGGGGTCGGCAAACCCGGGTTTAGTTTTATATTAATGTCTATTGAAAAAAAAATTCGGGCTCCAAAATACAAAGGAGACTCTGCCGAAATTTTTGAAAAATTTCCAGAGTTAGCCATTTTAGAAAGTCTGTCACTTTCCGTTCCCAGAATACGTATTTTTAATGCATATACTATTATAGGATGTATTTATTTTATATTCGTCATGTACTGTTCTGTATTTAAATTCCTTTAATTTCATGTTAATTAATTTCCTAAATGCAGTAAATAAAGCACTGTCTACACTGTCTACAAGAAATAAATAAACACTGTCTACACGGTCTACAAAAATAAATGCAACACGGTCTACACGGTCTACAAGAAATAAATGCAACACGGTCTACACGGTCTACAAGAAATAAATGCAACACGGTCTACACGGTCTACACGGTCTAAGGTCAGATCACACATCTTTGGTACTTCTCATTCCCGACTCAACAATTTATAATAGAAAATAATCACATAACCAATGACTAATCAATGAAATATAGTAAAGATCAATATCGAAATGCAAACAATAAACTGTACTCGCCTGTGGTCCTTTGCTGGTGAAACCGACCATCTGAACTACTCAATGTGCCACTATAGTCAAAACTCGTACAACAGTCCCCGGAAGCTGAAATAAACAATATCAATGATCTCAGAATAGTCCAATTAGCTAGGATTGCCTGTCCTTACGTCCAATTCTGGACACAGGGGCAAAACGGTAATTTCGGGCAAAAACGATGTCCGCCGTTGGACTCGCTTTGCACCGAAAAGCGTGCCAGAGTCAATGGTCTCTAAAATCGTCAAACTACATGTCTACGGATCCAGTTTTCCGATACGAACCCAACCGTATGTCCAAAGTTGGATTCCGGCGGGCCGTGCACAAAATCGTCCGTTGATGTGGGACCGGGGGCCCGCAAAACGACGATTTTATCAACGGTCTAAGAATCGGACCAAACTTGGCATACAGGACCAGAAAAATGATACGGTCCTGCTGGCGCAAGTTTCGTCTCTATCTGATGAACGTGCACAAAGTAATTGAGAAATTTGCAAAGTGCACGATACGGTGAATTTCGACGGATACGCATCAAATTCGTCGCGCACACGCGACCAATTTGAATTCCGTCAAAGCCCACACGACCACGAAGCTGTTACGCAGCTTTCGATGCCTTCGGTGCGCGACCACGTCGCCCGGAATGGCGGGACGCACGTCGTGTGGATCAATTTCTATATTTCCTATAATTTTGAAAACAGATTTTTGGTCGACTTGGGAAAACGATTTCTCGATGCTCGGTCGACGAAATTGGATTCCGTGAAAAGTGTTGTGAAGTCCTACAGGTTGTCTAGGGATTTTGTTAATCAGTTTTCGAAAATTACTAAGGGTTTCATCACCATCATCCTTCCAAAAGAGGTTCGGGACTGACCCGTGCTCTGTTTCGAGCCAAGGTTTTCGTCGACTTCGAGCCGATCTCCTGAGGTTTCTACTGCCCTAGGATAAAATCCATCTGAAGGGATTTGAAGAGGGTCTAGTAGGCTTTCCGAAACACTTTACGGTTCGAGAAATGAATAAACATGGTTGGAGAAATCATACCGTGAATATTGCATGGCTGCCCGTCTCACTCTGCTGTCGTACTCGCCCTGTTCGCGCGCCCAGCCGTGGTCGACAGGCCAGTGGCCCACGGCGGCGCGCTGCGGTGGCGCGCACGGAGTCGGGGTCGACCAAGGCTCGTCCAGAGGTGGGAGGAAAGGTGGCGTTAGGTTTAGAGTTAGGGTTTTTGAGCAACAACTCTCGATCTCTCGCGGCTCTACCTATATTCATGCTTATATACAACGCTGTTGGTTTGCAGCAGAGCCAAAGGCTCTCGGGTTGGTTTGGCCGCCCAGGAAACTAAAGTTTGAGCTGGGTTCGTTGTGTGGGCCTGGGGAGTGTACTTGTGGGCTGTGGGTTGATGAATGTTGGGTTGAGATTTGATGAGCCTGGGCTTAGGCTTTGCTCGGCTTTGTTTTATCTTCACTAGCACTTGCTCATTATCAAGTAGTCATTAGTCTATTCTAGGAAGCTAAAGCCTAAAACCATATCTAATGACAGGAATAAATAAAAGCAGTTTAGAAAAGAGAGAAGGCAAACTAAGTGATCAATGATAAACCTGTGCCATGTAATCTTTCAGCTTAGTCTTGATGGGCTCATCTAATGCTCTCTCTCAGCTAGCTCATACATCATAGTATTGCCTTCAGGACCACTAACTTTCTCCTTTTGCAGATACCTTTATTTATATACACCCATAACCAATGATAAAAAAATAGTATTATATGATAATAACCTCAATAATAATAATGATTATTATTACTTAAGCCAATTAAATCTTTAATTCAAGTTTAACAATCAACACTAATTTAAAAATAATATCGAGAATTTTTAAATTGTTGGAATATATATATATATATATATATATCAACTAAAAGAAGATTAATTTAGATAACATATTTCATATTATCAAATGAATAGTTAATCAAATCTAATTTGATTAGCATAATAAATTAAAATCCGATCGAATATATTCATATATCTAAACATATTTAGTAAATCTTTATTTAACAATTAATAATAACAATAATGTAAAGTAATATTGATACCATTCAGGTATCTTTTATGAATAAAATATAATAATAAATCAAAAATTTAAAAGTCTTATTTCCGTAAAATATTATTAAAATACATTTTTGACAAATCTCTCTTTTCATTTCATAAGTGTCTATAACCCTTGTTTTTTAAAAAGAATAATCATTTCCTACTTGGAAGATATTTAAAACTAAACAAATAATTAAAAATCTGGAAAGAGGGGTTACAAATCTACCAACCTTAAAAATAAATTCGTCCTCGAATTTCATGACTACCAAGGTAGATTGACTTGATTGATCAGCGAGAAGGTATGGTAAGATTATGATAAAAATACTGAATAGAAAAATATAGATGAAAAGAAGAGGAAGGAAAGACGAAAAATGCTCATAATAACATAAAATTATAATGAAAGCATTGACCAGCTAGGATGGTAATGGAAGGGTAAATAGGTATGGTTTGGTATTAGAACATTTGGCTACGGTCTTGAAACATTCTCTAATTGTTTTCAGAATTTTGATAAAAGAAAAATAACCTCAAGGACAATTCATCAATCAACGGCTCTACCCACCACACATTGGGTCTAGGGAATTGAGTCGAGGTTGAGGCTTTAGCGGAAATCAGAAAGTATACCGGTACTATGGTGAGGGTCGTAGCTAATCCTTATAACCTGAAAATTGTAGCACAAAAATAGAGTACAAGGGGACGGGTTTGAATGGGACATGATATACCTAGAGGAAGGTGGACTCGTCTAGATCTTGCATATGAAATTCGTTGGAAGGTAATAGCTGGTCTCGTGCTCCGAATATTAATGGCACGGTCGGGACACAAAATGATCTAAGTGGAAAGTGGGAGTCCATGGGGCAACTATTTATCATCCTAATAGGAATTGTTCTAATCAATCGGTAATTCTCGTATATTCCAAAATTTTAGAAATCTTACAGTCTACCCACCTTAGAAACTAGGACAGGGCTTTAGGAATAATGGGGTTAGAAGAGTTCTAAAGTCCGTATATTGTACCTCGACTCTCGTCAATAAAGATTTAGGCACGGCGTAACAGGATACGATAGATTTAAGTCAAGCCAAGGGTCGTTCCTCAATGAAGGGAAAACGAGAGTGTTCAATGACACCCGATCGAAAAATAGAATGATCTACTCGTCCACTGTATACAAGGGTTATCGACAGGGTAACCAACTCTAAGGCACATCATCTAAAAAGATTTCTAACCACAGAGTCGTGAAACTCTAGTTGTGTTAAACCTGTTAGGCTATGGTCATAAGGGTTCTAGTAATATGGCTGCAGTGATCATGCATTGTTGTTGACAACTGGTATATCACAATTTGACTGGGTATTTAAGCTATGGTATTGGCTAAGCTAGTGGCTGTGGTATTCCAACACTAGTTAGGTCTTAATAATAAAATTTACATAACTAGAGTAATATTTGTTGGAAACCAATCTCGGGATGAGTGTATACCATGGTCACGGTAAATGATTGTCCTTAGCCTTGTCTATTCATCTCATGTCCAAACTGTGGACTTTGGTCGAGGGACGGTTGAGTCAAGGCATAAGGGTTGAAAGTAAAGGCAATATTTAAGAAAATATTTAGAGACACAATGAATTGTTTCTTGAGAATAGAAATAGTCTCCTGGTTTGGCATTACGACTAAGGGTAAAGCCCTAATCATTCTCAATTTCAGCTGGCTCGAAAGTCTCAATAGTAGTTTGAGGGTCGATGGGAGAACGAGTAACTCCATCTCATGACTGGCCGATGGTAGCGACACTAGGGCCTACCATTATCATAGCCATAGGAGTACTCTGCATCTCTCTACTATCACGAGCTTTCGTCTTTCCAAATCGGTGAAAGACAAAAACAATAAAGAATTCAAGGGAGATGTTACTGAATACAATTTCGTGATTCAAGGGCGAACATATAATTCAAGAGGAATTGTCAATGCAGTCGTGGATGAGACCCTAGAGACATCTATATCTCAATCCACGTAGGATAATTAAATAAAGTGCGAACCAAATGCATCATGGTTGATCAGACCATAATACACTGATTCTGATTAGACAATAAGTTAGCAGGCGTCCCCACTAAACATATGCCTCGAATCAAGCTCGATAAAAGAGTAAGCATGTAAAACTAGGCTGTAATAGCAGCGTTGGTCAAAATAGTCAAGATACAAGTACGCAAGATTTTTGAAAAGAGGCACAAGTAGTTCGAGTTTAGAGAGAATCAAAACTTACCGGTGTCCTTGCTTATACAATTTTTCTAAAATCTTCCTGTCCATAAGGTCTTGGTCAACTAACGGGTTATGGAACTCTGGATTCTATACTCTTGGTAACTTATTAGTGTCGGTCAATTACCTCGTCAAAAGATCACAAGGACCACATAATGCTAGGTTGGGAGACATGCTACTCAACTTACAGAACTTCCACTAATATTGTCTTTGGATCTTATGGGACATACATGGCATTGTCCTATCCTCCATAGTATCCTAAACCTGTAATCACGTTTGAAGTCATTTCACCGAGAGTTACGCCTCGCCCATATACTCGGGCTGTGATAAACCCTTGGATTCGTGATTTCAGGGTGCTATGCTATTCGATACTCTACCTTATATTGACACAAGGGTTACGGTCAAAAGAGGACCTCTAGCCATAGTTTTAGAAATATTCTATAACCTAGATTTTCTTGGACTAATTCCAACTCTAGGGGTCGTGTCTTGCCAGTGCGCTGCTAGCTACAATGATTCCAAGGTCTCTATAATTCAAATAAATGGCGACAGTGCGCTGCTGTCCTGCCATTATGAGTCAACTAATATTCCTTTAACTATCTACGTAAAAACTCATGACCTTCTAGAGATTCAAGCAAGTCGACTATGTAATAAGGCTTAAATATCTGTCCTATCAGTCACATGGAGGAAAGACTGGAGACAAAAGGATTACAAACATTCTAGTATATATTCTATGTGTATTCAAGCCTTTGGGGAAAAACTTGAATCAAAACTAACTTGAGGTCCGTATATGGATAATCTAATCAGAAATTATATAAAATAATAATCCTTAGGGCAAAATAGGGACTGAGGAGGCAATTCGGACTAAGATGTGAGGATGATATCTAAAGGGGCAAGGGGAAGGAAATGCACCATTTATCAAGGTTAAACTATTAAGTCTAGAAAGTCCTGTATCACCAAGTGAATATTCTATCCTCATTGGATCATGTCGTCTTACCAAAAGGTAGTCGTGTACCTATGGAGATTGTCAAACTATCAAAATTAATAACTCCTTATCTACATTGCATGGCCTAGACTACCCATTGGTAAATTTGTATAAGGGACTCCTAGTCTTAGTCATTCTCGTAAATTAAATTAATTTCTAATTCGTGAATGAGCATTTCTAGTCGCAGGCTCGCAATAGTACGACTAAATTAAGTACCATCACGAGTTCGCGTGATTTGCGAAGACTAGACCTGCATGGGCCACCACAAAAACTTGTCACGACCCGCACCCGTTTTTTTTTTTTTTTTTTTTAAAACGGATACGAGACGTGTCCAAGCCAGCCTACGCCGCAGTGTCGGCGGTAGAACGCTGTCACGGCCATGAAGATCAGAATCACAAATAATACTCATTCACATAATTAATTTAACTTACAATTACCACAAGTTTTACATTTGTAGAAAAATATAAACTTGTACAAATTAATGAATGACTACAACTCCACTATCTAGCTAGTCTCTAGGCCTTTGTCTGCAAGTATCCCCGTATCTCCCACGCTAAGTGAATCCACGGCTAACCTGAAAATGTTGGTTTCCAGTCAGGAATGGAACGAGCACAATTCACTGAATGCAATTTCAAATAAAGAAGATGACTATAAACAAAGGTTAGACATCAATCATGGGTTTGAAAATAAACATGAAATATAAAAACCAATAGTAAGTAAATAGACACACAATACTCTCCCCGACTGTTAGAAGTACCTTTGATATGTGATCGGTCTCGGGACAATTATGCGACACGGTCTACACGGTCTAAAGTTACACGGTCTAAAGTTACACGGTCTACAATTACACAGTCTACAGTTACACGGTCTACAGAAAATATAGCAATAAAGAAACACTGTCTACAGAATAATAATCACTAACTACACAGTTTAAATGCAGTAAATAAAGCACTGTCTACACTGTCTACAAGAAATAAATAAACACTGTCTACACGGTCTACAAAAATAAATGCAACACGGTCTACACGGTCTACAAGAAATAAATGCAACACGGTCTACACGGTCTACAAGAAATAAATGCAACACGGTCTACACGGTCTACACGGTCTAAGGTCAGATCACACATCTTTGGTACTTCTCATTCCCGACTCAACAATTTATAATAGAAAATAATCACATAACCAATGACTAATCAATGAAATATAGTAAAGATCAATATCGAAATGCAAACAATAAACTGTACTCGCCTGTGGTCCTTTGCTGGTGAAACCGACCATCTGAACTACTCAATGTGCCACTATAGTCAAAACTCGTACAACAGTCCCCGGAAGCTGAAATAAACAATATCAATGATCTCAGAATAGTCCAATTAGCTAGGATTGCCTGTCCTTACGTCCAATTCTGGACACAGGGGCAAAACGGTAATTTCGGGCAAAAACGATGTCCGCCGTTGGACCCGCTTTGCACCGAAAAGCGTGCCAGAGTCAATGGTCTCTAAAATCGTCAAACTACATGTCTACGGATCCAGTTTTCCGATACGAACCCAACCGTATGTCCAAAGTTGGATTCCGGCGGGCCGTGCACAAAATCGTCCGTTGATGTGGGACCGGGGGCCCGCAAAACGACGATTTTATCAACGGTCTAAGAATCGGACCAAACTTGGCATACAGGACCAGAAAAATGATACGGTCCTGCTGGCGCAAGTTTCGTCTCTATCTGATGAACGTGCACAAAGTAATTGAGAAATTTGCAAAGTGCACGATACGGTGAATTTCGACGGATACGCATCAAATTCGTCGCGCACACGCGACCAATTTGAATTCCGTCAAAGCCCACACGACCACGAAGCTGTTACG
Source organism: Iris pallida (assembly GCA_029216955.1). Taxonomy (NCBI): domain Eukaryota; kingdom Viridiplantae; phylum Streptophyta; class Magnoliopsida; order Asparagales; family Iridaceae; genus Iris; species Iris pallida. Next base: position 5,484,223 of record JANAVB010000799.1, on the reverse strand, counting down.
CAGCTTTCGATGCCTTCGGTGCGCGACCACGTCGCCCGGAATGGCGGGACGCACGTCGTGTGGATCAATTTCTATATTTCCTATAATTTTGAAAACAGATTTTTGGTCGACTTGGGAAAACGATTTCTCGATGCTCGGTCGACGAAATTGGATTCCGTGAAAAGTGTTGTGAAGTCCTACAGGTTGTCTAGGGATTTTGTTAATCAGTTTTCGAAAATTACTAAGGGTTTCATCACCATCATCCTTCCAAAAGAGGTTCGGGACTGACCCGTGCTCTGTTTCGAGCCAAGGTTTTCGTCGACTTCGAGCCGATCTCCTGAGGTTTCTACTGCCCTAGGATAAAATCCATCTGAAGGGATTTGAAGAGGGTCTAGTAGGCTTTCCGAAACACTTTACGGTTCGAGAAATGAATAAACATGGTTGGAGAAATCATACCGTGAATATTGCATGGCTGCCCGTCTCACTCTGCTGTCGTACTCGCCCTGTTCGCGCGCCCAGCCGTGGTCGACAGGCCAGTGGCCCACGGCGGCGCGCTGCGGTGGCGCGCACGGAGTCGGGGTCGACCAAGGCTCGTCCAGAGGTGGGAGGAAAGGTGGCGTTAGGTTTAGAGTTAGGGTTTTTGAGCAACAACTCTCGATCTCTCGCGGCTCTACCTATATTCATGCTTATATACAACGCTGTTGGTTTGCAGCAGAGCCAAAGGCTCTCGGGTTGGTTTGGCCGCCCAGGAAACTAAAGTTTGAGCTGGGTTCGTTGTGTGGGCCTGGGGAGTGTACTTGTGGGCTGTGGGTTGATGAATGTTGGGTTGAGATTTGATGAGCCTGGGCTTAGGCTTTGCTCGGCTTTGTTTTATCTTCACTAGCACTTGCTCATTATCAAGTAGTCATTAGTCTATTCTAGGAAGCTAAAGCCTAAAACCATATCTAATGACAGGAATAAATAAAAGCAGTTTAGAAAAGAGAGAAGGCAAACTAAGTGATCAATGATAAACCTGTGCCATGTAATCTTTCAGCTTAGTCTTGATGGGCTCATCTAATGCTCTCTCTCAGCTAGCTCATACATCATAGTATTGCCTTCAGGACCACTAACTTTCTCCTTTTGCAGATACCTTTATTTATATACACCCATAACCAATGATAAAAAAATAGTATTATATGATAATAACCTCAATAATAATAATGATTATTATTACTTAAGCCAATTAAATCTTTAATTCAAGTTTAACAATCAACACTAATTTAAAAATAATATCGAGAATTTTTAAATTGTTGGAATATATATATATATATATATATCAACTAAAAGAAGATTAATTTAGATAACATATTTCATATTATCAAATGAATAGTTAATCAAATCTAATTTGATTAGCATAATAAATTAAAATCCGATCGAATATATTCATATATCTAAACATATTTAGTAAATCTTTATTTAACAATTAATAATAACAATAATGTAAAGTAATATTGATACCATTCAGGTATCTTTTATGAATAAAATATAATAATAAATCAAAAATTTAAAAGTCTTATTTCCGTAAAATATTATTAAAATACATTTTTGACAAATCTCTCTTTTCATTTCATAAGTGTCTATAACCCTTGTTTTTTAAAAAGAATAATCATTTCCTACTTGGAAGATATTTAAAACTAAACAAATAATTAAAAATCTGGAAAGAGGGGTTACAACAAGACTCGACTCGAACGACGTCTCACACAGTCATTCTTCTTCCAGTGTTATCCTCTATTCCAAAACCAAGTTCAAGACTTCTATCCTTGAGACCCCTCGACGATCCACGGTCGCGAGCATTCTTCCATGTTACCATATCATTTCGTTCAACTCATGAATGCCTATTTGATAGTCTTTCTCCAAAACTCACTTGAATCAATTGTGGTCATTGTCTTAAACACTAAGTCCGTGACATCGTATCTTAAACCAACTTGAACTCTAGGCGACGTTGTCGTCCAAGTCATGCCTTCTATGACGGGCCGTGGAATCGTGGGACTATTTAAGTTGACAACCGTAGAAAGAGCGGAACAGTGCTTAGGATGCCTTCGATAGCCTAATAAAACTCAGACTAACTCAATCACACAACAACTCGACGAGCAAAGGCTGCGTCAAGCCTAGCATCGCGGAAACGTGCCGCACATGCGTTCGACTTTTGAACGACCAAGTCATTTGGGTGCCTAGACTTATTTCACAAGCCGTGCAATGCAACATAACTCATGGGGCAAGCCAAGGCTATGCCAAGCCTTTGACGATGGGACCGTGCATACTTTATGAAGCATTTATGCGGGCGACGCCTATGACTTAGGCCACGTTCATAACTTCGTCTACTCAACCAACTTTCCTTCTCCCAAGCCACGGGACGAAGGATCAAGTGTCATTTTCAAAGCACGTCGTGCACCAACTCTAAGCCGACCGTTGGACCTTTCCATATTCTAATTCAATTTGACCCGTCGAGATTATTTTCTTTAGCTATGTGGATTCGTCTCTTTTATTATCAAGCCTACTTGTGCAAGTTGAAAGCATGCGATTTATTATGTGAAGGCTAAGATGAGGCAAGTTCACCGAAACTATCCCACCTAAGCGATGTCTTCGAGTAGCCGTTGCAAGGCTAAGTCCGAACGCCGTCGACGTTTCGATTCCTCCGATTGACTGAGCGAGACGGGACACTACACCGCTGTCACTTCCCGTTCCCAGAATACGTATTCTAAATACATGTACTGCTGGAATGTATTCATTTAATATTTATCATGTATTGCTCTGTATTTAAATTCTTTTAATTTTTTGTTAATTAATTTCCTGCAATTTTATTTCTGTACTTTGCTTTCTGCTTTTATACTCTGCTTTAGCTTTGCTATGGGTTCGGCTCAGATTGGTTTAATTATGTTGGTTCATCATGAACCGAAATAAACCCCCACCTACCACCACTCCTTCATTTAAATCCCCAAACCCTTTCTCTCTCTTCATTACTCTTCTTCTTCCTCATAACTCTCCCACCAACCTAAGAGAGCAAGGCAAGTGCCAACTTGCTTCTTGATGGATCCCTATTTTTATTGTTCCATCATCTTCCCTATTTGATTCTAAGTCTCTTTAGTACTTAGCATTTTCAATTTCCATGGCTTATTTGTTGTAGATCTAAGTTTGATACATTTTCGGTTTTTCTTGGTTTTGATCTCTAAAACTTGGTTATTTCCGAAAACTAATAGTTCCATGTTGTAGAGAATTCAATTTCATTCAGTTTTGGCTTTTGTTTCGCTTGATTTTGACTTCGGATGAGGAAGTTATGGCCATAGCAAGTTTTTAGGACTTTTATGGCTGAACTTGCTGTTTGGGGACGATGAACCCCATGCGCCGGGAACCCCATGCGCCCGGGAGGCCATGCGCCGGGAGGCCATGCGCCATGAAGTCCCGGCAACGCATGAGATTATTTATTTCCCAATCTTATTCCTCAGGCGCATGAGATTATTTATTTCCCAATCTCATTCCTCAGGCGCATGAGATTATTTATTTCCCAATCTCATTCCTCAGCGCATGGATTATTTATTTCCCAATCTTATTCCTCAGCGCATGGATTATTTATTTCCCAATCCCATTCCTCAGGCGCATGAGATTATTTATTTCCCAATCTCATTCCTCAGCGCATGGATTATTTATTTCCCAATCTCATTTCTCAGGCGCATGATATTATTTATTTCCCAATCTTATTCCTCAGCGCATGGATTATTTATTTTCCAATCCCATGCCTCAGGCGCATGAGATTATTTATTTTCCAATCCCATTCCTCAGGCGCATGAGATTATTTATTTCCCAATCTCATTCCTCAGGCGCATGAGATTATTTATTTTCCAATCTCATTCCTCAGGCGCATGAGATTATTTATTTCTCAATCATTTCCCTCAGGCGCATGATATTATTTATATCCCAATCATTTTCCAGGCGCATGAGATTATTTATTTCCCAATCATTCCCCAGGCGCATGATATTATTTATTTCCCAATCTCATTCCTCAGGCGCATGATATTATTTATTTTCCAATCTCATTCCTCAGACGCATGATATTATTTATTTCCCAATCTCATTCCTCAGCGCATGGATTATTTATTTCCCAATCTTATTTCTCAGCGCATGGATTATTTATTTCCCAATCACATTCCTCAGGCGCATGAGATTATTTATTTTTCAATCCCATTCCTCAGGCGCATGAGATTATTTATTTCCCAATCTCATTCCTCAAACGCATGAGATTATTTATTTCTCAATCTCATTCCTCAGGCGCATGAGATTATTTATTTCTCAATCATTTCCCTCAGGCGCATGATATTATTTATTTCCCAATCATTCCCCAGGCGCATGAGATTATTTATTTTCCAATCATTCCCCAGGCGCATGAGATTATTTATTTCCCAATCATTTCCCACAGCGCATGAGATTATTTATTTCCCAATCATTATTTATTCCCCAATTTTTATTTTCCGAATGTGGCATTAATTAACATTGATTGTTATCTTGATTTATTATTGATCATGCGTTCCTAGATGGAACTAAGAGACTGGCTAGTCGTCTTATTGAATTAAATGGAATAAGATACGTTCATATTAAGTATGAACTACTATAATCGATTGGCCGATCCCGAATATTGACATACGGGCATACATGCAGACTTCAATTTATTTATTTATTTATTTTACTATAAAAGAAGCATGTGTACTTTATGGTCAAGGCATGATTGTTCCGTGGTTAGTTTGGATTGTTGTATTACGCTATGTAAGACCTACAACCTAACCGCACGGGCATCGTTGTAGAGTTGTGCATATCGTACCCTGTACGAAAGTACTCATTCCAAATGACCATGATCCACGGCATGGGATTTTATTCAACGTAGAGACTATTAAGTTAAATAAAAATAATAATTGCATGGAGAGAATGGATTCCCGAGTTCTTACATGGCAGCCCTCTTGGGACTAGTAGTACCCGATAGGCCGGCTGGTCCCCACAGATACTGCAAACCTGCCACACGGGCATGGAGCGGTATCTGGTAATACTATTTATTGTATATTGTATATTGATGACGGGCGTCCCGCTGGGACTCGTCTAATTCATGATTGGCGCAATTGATTGATTGGATCGACCAGCCTTGCTTGTCCATAGTAAGAACTGAGAAATCTTTATTGCATAATTCCAGGGTAACTTGGGACTCACAGTAGTAAGCCGTAGGAGTTGGATGGCCGTTTAAGTTGATTTGTTTGTGTACTATACCTACTCTGTTACCTAACTGAGATGATCAGAGCATCAGGACATGACGGGCCAACTTCTGTCCTTGTTTGGTTGGGAGGTTGGTTCGAAGTGTCGTGATGTTATGTGAATCCCAGTAGCAAGCAGAGGTCTATTATTATATTCTCTTATTTGCTGGTTTAATGTCTCATATCGTGCTTCCTTGCGGTACTTGCTATTAGAGGTCTAACCTCTCTGGTTTTGCATGGTCAGATTTAGAGCCAGTTCCCGAGGACTCAGCTTACTTCTACCTCCAAGATGGTCAATACTAGAGGAATGATCGCAGGAGGACTCGAGTGGGTTCCCTAACTTCACCACTCATTTTGTTATTTACTTTATACTTAGCCGTTTGGCACCGACATGTTAGTCGGATTGTCTTGTACTTACTTTTACATAATTGTAATTAAGTCAGACTGCAGCTGATAACAATTGTGTATACTTTGCTACATCATCTGGCTATGTTTTGTAAAGCCAGATATCAAGAACATTTTGACTGAGCGTTTGGGATGCCTTACTGCTTTATCTTACATGTTCTCTATTTCTGTTTCTTGTTTGAATGATTGAGACAATAGATGTGAAGTGACCATAGCGAGACTTCCATGTAGTATGCACCCCCTTGTCTTTTAGACAGCATTGATCGTATTATACGGTATTCATCTACCCGTAATACGTAGCTGGCTGAGTCATTCCCCCGCTCTCCAGTATTCTGGTTCTGGGGCGTGATAAGGTTTTAGTGGTGGCCCATGCAGGTCTGATTTCAGACTTGTAGGGTGTTTTGATTTATAGGATGTCTCAATCACACGTGTTCCATCTTGATCTCATGATTCATTATTCTCAACCCTTGCTTGACATTCCGGTATCCTTTGACTTCATTGATCCTTCATGTCCGGTTGTTTGATTGTTCTCTTGTCCCTTTTCTTAGGGGCACTTCGTCCGCATCGGTCAGAGCTGGACAACAGCAGGAGCAACATGGACAACCTGACCCTGTTGGTCAGCAACAAGGGCCAGTCTCGCCTCAGGAGGCTGCCCAGGAAGAAGTGATAGTGGAAGCAGCAGCTGGATCGCAGTATCCGGATGTTCCACCACCACCAACAGTTCCACCTACCCAAGTGGACACACCAGCCCTTCTGGAGATCATGAGAGGAATGATGGCTACTCAGCAACATCAGATGTTGGTCCAGCAGCGCATGCACACTCAGCTATAAGAGCAAAATGTGTTGCTTAACCAAGGATTGCAAACGGCATTGGAAAGAGGAGTGAGGACTGATTCAGAAGCATCAGCCAGGTTTTGCAAGTACAATCCCCGCCGTTTCGAGGGCACGGAGGATGCCATCTCAGCAGATGCATGGCTTAAGGATATGGAGGCTATTCTGACAGCAGCGAAGGTGCCGGCAGAAGAACGTGTGAATCTAGTGAAGTTGTTACTTCAGGATCTCGCACGTGATTGGTAGGAATCAGAGGAAGTGGGCATCAGGCGTCCTGTGGCTTGGAACGATTTCACAGCAAGATTCAAGACCAAGTACTATGGGGTTGTGGTACAGTTTGAGCTATAACAGAAGTTTATCAACCTCAGGCAGGCCGACAAGACTGTAGATGCTTATGCAGCGGAGTTCTGCAGATTGAGTAGGTTCGCCCCAGAGATGGTAGCAACAGAGCGCCAGAGGGCCATGAGGTTTCAGCAAGGGTTTTACCTTGAACTCTTGCAATTGATAGAGGGGCACAATTACCAGACTTTTGACGAAGTATTAACGGCAACTCGAAGGCATGAGATCTCTATTCAGAGACTTGCGGTGAGGACTGGGGGTCAGAAGAGATCCCATAGTCAGATTGAAGGAGGAGGGGGAGCGGCGCCCCGAACAACAGCACCATCTACTGGCATTCGTATCCACGATGTGGCGATACGAGGACCAGCACCACCACCCAGGCAACAGCAACAGCAACAGAGGAAGAACCAGCAACCCCCGGCGGGCTGCACTTATTGTGGGAAGATGGGACACACTAGAGATGTGTGTCGGACATTGAATGGACTGTGTCTGATATGTAGAAATCCAGATCATCGGGTTACCACATATTCCATGAATTTGAGGGCAGGAGGACCAGGGCAGCAGTTTCTTGCTCTGCCAGCACCAGGGGCAGGCCAGTATCGAGGACCAACAGTGGCAGTAAGGCCGTTGGCACAGCGTCCATTAGTACCGCAGGCTCAGATGTTTCGGCAGCAGGGACCGCCGATGCAGCAACACCAGCATAGACCACCCCAGCATCATCAAGGAAGGGGCCAGCAACAGCATCAGACTAGGCCGCAGCATGGAAATCGGCAAGGAGGTCGAGGGCAAGCATTCACTTTGTCCTTGGAAGAGGCATTGGCATCGGGAGATGTTGTGGCAGGTAACATTCTCGTCGCCTCATATCCCGCAGTAGCATTGTTTGATTCGGGAGCATCCCATTCATTTATATCTGCACGATTTGCGACACGACTAGGAATGGAGTTCGAGGCATTGTCAGGGAAGTTGAATATACTCACTGGTAATGGGCTCGTAGGAGTTAGTCGAGTTATTCTAGCATGTAGCGTTGTAGTTTGCGGGCATTTTTTACCCGCCCGGTTGATAGAATTTCCTGTTGGAAATTTCGACGTTATCTTAGGCATGGACTGGCTGAAAGACAGTCATGCGACGATAGATTGTCGTAGAGGGAGTGTATCTTTTGATATTCCAGGCATGAAGCGGTTCACCTTAGTCAGATTAGAGGCAACTCAGCAAGAGCCAGGAGTAGTAACGGCAATGGAAGAAGTTCAGATTCCGAAGGTAGTTGAAGAATTTCTAGACGTATTTCCTGAAGAACTTCCAGGTCTACCACCAGTTAGAGATATTGAGTTCAGCATAGAATTGGCACCAGGAACTAAACCGATATCAGATCGAGTTTACAGAATGGCGGATTCAGAGCAGGCCAAGGTATATCAGCACATAGAGGAACTGAAGGAGAAGAAGTTCATCCAAGCTAGCATATCACCATGGGCAGCACCAGTGGTACTTGTGGGAAAGAAGGATGGGTCATCCAGATTGTGCATCGATTACAGGAAGCTTAACGCGGCAACAGTGAAGAACAAGTACCCACTACCCAGGATCGACGACTTATTTGATCAGTTGAGCAAAGCTAGAGTTTTCTCTAAGATAGATCTTCGTTCAGGGTATCATCAAGTGAGGGTTCGGAAGGAGGACATTCCCAAGACAGCATTCAGGTCGAAGTATGGGCATTATAAATTTTTAGTAATGCCGTTTGGTTTGACCAATGCTCCAGCTATATTTATGGATTTGATGAATCGCATCTTTATGCCGTACTTGGATCAATTTATCGTTGTGTTTCTCGACGACATTCTTGTATACTCAACTAGTGAAGAGGAGCATGAAGATCACCTCCGGAAGGTGTTACAGGTTCTGAGAGAGAACCAGTTGTATGCCAAGCTCAGCAAATGTGAGTTTTGGTCGGATCACATTTTATTTTTGGGTCATATCATATCAGGAGCTGGAGTAGCAGTGGATCCCAAGAAGGTAGAAGCAGTAGAAAGTTGGCCAGTACCCAAGACCGTAGCAGATGTACGGAGTTTCTTGGGATTGGCAGGATATTACAGAAGGTTTGTATCAGATTTTGCAAGGCTTTCAGCCCCTATGACCCGCTTGACCAGGAAGGATGTACCATTCGTTTGGTCGGCAGAATGCCAGACATCATTTGAGAATCTGAAGCAGAAGTTGATATCAGCGCCTATTCTTACATTGCCAGTTGGACCCGGAGATTTTACAGTATATTGTGATGCGTCGGGCAAAGGACTTGGATGTGTCCTTATGCAACATGGGAAGGTGATAGCGTATGCATCTAGGCAGCTTCGGGACCACGAGAAGAATTACCCAACTCATGATTTGGAATTAGCGGCAGTAGTATTTGCTTTGAAGCTATGGAGACATTACTTATATGGTGATCGAGTGGATATGTACACGGACCATAAAAGTCTGAAGTACATCTTTACTCAGAAGGAACTAAACATGAGGCAGAGGAGATGGTTGGAGTTGATCAAGGATTATGACGTGGAGCTTCAGTATCATCCAGACAAGGCGAATGTAGTAGCAGACGCTCTCAGCAGAAGAGGCGGCGCATTCATGTTGACAACACAGAGACATATCTTAGAAGACCTTCAGGAGATGGGCATCGAAGTTATACTTCCTAGTGATGTAGGAGTTCTAACAAGTCTGCAAGTTCAATCCGACTTAGTAGACAGGATCAAGGCAGCTCAGGCACAGGACCCAAGGATTCAGAAGCTTAGGGCAGAATGTGAGTCAGGACTCAGGAAGGAGATGAGAATTCATGAAGATGGTACACTTAGGTTTGGATCACGTCTATGTGTGCCTAGTGGAGATATCAGACAGGAGGTTATGGCAGAAGCTCACAGCTCTCAGTATTCTATTCACCCTGGAGGGACCAAGATGTACCAAGATATCAAGCAGCACTTCTGGTGGAATGGGATGAAGAGGAAGATAGCTAGATTTGTTTCCCGTTGCTTGGTATGTCAGCAAGTGAAGGCAGAACAGCAGAGGCCAGCTGGGTTATTGCAACCGCTTCCTATCCCGGAATGGAAGTGGGAACATATTACAATGGACTTTGTGACCGGTTTACCGAGATCACTAGGTGGTAAAGACGCCATTTGGATAATAGTAGACCGACTTACGAAGGTGGCGCACTTTCTTCCTTTTAGAGTAGGTCAATCTACGGAGAAGTTGGCAGAGTTGTATATGCAGCAGATAGTCAGGCAGCATGGGGTCCCAGTCAGTATTGTGTCAGACAGAGATACCCGTTTTATATCACATTTTTGGAAGAGCTTACATCATAGCTTGGGTACCAAGTTAAGATTTAGCACGGCTTACCATCCACAGACGGACGGGCAATCAGAAAGAACGATTCAGACTTTGGAAGATATGTTGCGAGCTTGCACCCTAGATTTTGGGGGATCTTGGGAGAGCCACCTGCACTTAGTTGAGTTTTCTTATAACAACAGTTATCAAGCCAGTATCCAGATGGCGCCATTTGAAACACTATATGGTAAGAAGTGTAGGTCGCCACTAGCATGGGATGATATCGGAGAGAAAAAGATGTTAGGCCCGGAAATGATTGTTCAGACAGTTGAAGTGATTAAAGGAATTAGAGAGCGACTTCGAGTTGCACAGGATCGGCATCGTCATTGGGCGGACCAGCATCGTAGGCCGCTAGAGTTTTCTGTTGGGGACCACGTGTTCTTGCGGATCTCACCTACCCGTGGGGTCATTAGGTTTGGCGTTCGCGGGAAGTTGAGTCCGCGGTACGTAGGCCCATTTGTTATTCTTGATAGGATAGGCGATGTTGCTTATCGTTTATCCCTTCCACCTTCGTTACGAGAGGTGCATGACGTATTTCATGTATCTCAGTTGCGAAGGTATGTATCGGACCCAAGCCATATCCTTGATCATTCTGAGCTGGTTGTTGGTACCAACCTGTCTTACGAGGAACAGCCTGTGTCTATTTTGGACCGAAGAGAGAAGGTACTCAAGAACCGAACAATTAACCTTGTCCGGGTTGCTTGGGGTTATCACTCTTTAGGAGAGTCAACGTGGGAACGTGAGGATGATATCCAATCACGGTATCCGCACCTGTTTGACTCACAAGGTATATTTTCTTCTGTATACCTTGATTGTCTTAACTCCTCATGCTTGTCACCTTATAAGTAGAATTGCTTGCTATCGTAGAATGTTCAACATAGATATGTTACTTATTATTATCATTGTAGAATGATTGCTTACTCAATTGTTTATACTTAGATTAGTTTAGCTTCGATATTTCTATCATGCTTGGATCTGAAATTCCGAGGACGAAATTTTTTCTAAGGAGGGTAGAGATGTCACTTCCCGTTCCCAGAATACGTATTCTAAATACATGTACTGCTGGAATGTATTCATTTAATATTTATCATGTATTGCTCTGTATTTAAATTTCTTTAATTTTTTGTTAATTAATTTTCTACAATTTTATTTCTGCACTTTACTTTCTGCTTTTATACTCTGCTTTAGCTTTGCTATGGGTTCGGCTCAGATTGGTTTAATTATGTTGGTTCATCATGAACCGAAATAAACCCCCACCTACCACCACTCCTTCATTTAAATCCCCAAACCCTTTCTCTCTCTCTTCATTACTCTTCTTCTTCCTCATAACTCTCCCACCAACCTAAGAGAGCAAGGCAAGTGCCAACTTGCTTCTTGATGGATCCCTATTTTTATTGTTCCATTATCTTCCCTATTTGATTCTAAGTCTCTTTAGTACTTAGCATTTTCAATTTCCATGGCTTATTTGTTGTAGATCTAAGTTTGATACATTTTTTGTTTTTCTTAGTTTTGATCTCTAAAACTTGGTTATTTCCGAAAACTAATAGTTCCATGTTGTAGAGAATTCAATTTTATTCAGTTTTGGCTTTTGTTTTGCTTGATTTCGACTTCGGATGAGGAAGTTATGGCCATAGCAAGTTTTTAGGACTTTCATGACTGAACTTGCTGTTTGGGGACGATGAACCCCATGCGCCGGGAACCCCATGCGCCCGGGAGGCCATGCGCCGGGAGGCCATGCGCCATGAAGTCCCGGCAACGCATGAGATTATTTATTTCCCAATCTTATTCCTCAGGCGCATGAGATTATTTATTTTCCAATCTCATTCCTCAGGCGCATGAGATTATCTATTTCCCAATCTCATTCCTCAGCGCATGGATTATTTATTTCCCAATCTTATTCCTCAGCGCATGGATTATTTATTTTCCAATCCCATTCCTCAGACGCATGAGATTATTTATTTCCCAATCTCATTCCTCAGCGCATGGATTATTTATTTCCCAATCTCATTTCTCAGGCGCATGATATTATTTATTTTCCAATCTTATTCCTCAGCGTATGGATTATTTATTTCCCAATCCCATGCCTCAGGCGCATGAGATTATTTATTTTCCAATCCCATTCCTCAGGCGCATGAGATTATTTATTTCTCAATCTCATTCCTCAGGCGCATGAGATTATTTATTTCTCAATCATTTCTCTCAGGCGCATGATATTATTTATTTCCCAATCATTCCCCAGGCGCATGAGATTATTTATTTCCCAATCATTCCCCAGGCGCATGAGATTATTTATTTCCCAATTATTTCCCACAGCGCATGAGATTATTTATTTCCCAATCATTATTTATTCCCCAATTTTTATTTCCCGAATGTGGCATTAATTAACATTGATTGTTATCTTAATTTATTATTGATCATGCGTTCCTAGATGGAACTAAGAGACTGGCTAGTCGTCTTATTGAATTAAATGGAATACGACACGTTCATATTAAGTATGAACTACTATAATCGATTGGCCGATCCCGAATATTGATATACGGACATACATGCAGACTTCAATTTATTTATTTATTTATTTTACTATAAAAGAAGCATGTGTACTTTATGGTCAAGGCATGATTGTTCCGTGGTTAGTTTGGATTGTTGTATTACGCTATGTAAGACCTACAACCTAACCGCACGGGCATCGTTGTAGAGTTGTGCATATCGTACCCTGTACGAAAGTACTCATTCCGAATGACCATGATCCACGGCATGGGATTTCACTCAACGTAGAGACTATTAAGTTAAATAAAAATAATGATTGCATGGAGAGAATAGATTTCCGAGTTCTTACATGGCAGCCCTCTTGGGACTAGTAGTACCCGACAGGCCGGCTGGTCCCCACAGATACTGCAAACCTGCCACACGGGCATGGAGCGGTATCTGGTAATACTATTTATTGTATATTGTATATTGATGACGGGCGTCCCGCTGGGACTCGTCTAATTCATGATTGGCGCAATTGATTGATTGGATCGACCAGCCTTGCTTGTCCATATTAAGAACTGAGAAATCTTTATTGCATAATTCCAGGGTAACTTGGGACTCACAGTAGTAAACCGTAGGAGTTGGATGGCCGTTTAAGTTGATTTGTTTGTGTACTGTACCTACTCTGTTACCTAACTGAGATGATCAGAGCATCAGGACATGACGGACCAACTTCTGTCCTTATTTGGTTGGGAGGTTGGTTCGAAATCGTGATGTTATGTGAATCCCAGTAGCAAGCAGAGGTCTATTATTATATTCTCTTATTTACTGGTTTAATGTCTCATATCGTGCTTCCTTGCGGTACTTGCTATTAGAGGTCTAACCTCTCTGGTTTTGCATGGCCAGATTTAGAGCCGGTTCCCGAGGACTCAGCTTACTTCTACCTCCAAGATGGTCAATACTAGAGGAATGATCGCAGGAGGACTCGAGTGGGTTCCCTAACTTCACCACTCGTTTTGTTATTTACTTTATACTTAGCCGTTTGGCACCGACATGTTAGTCGGATTGTCTTGTACTTACTTTTACATAATTGTAATTAAGTCAGACTGCAGCTTATAACAATTGTGTATACTTTGCTACATCATCTGGCTATGTTTTGTAAAGCCAGATATCAAGAACATTTTGACTGAGCGTTTGGGACGCCTTACTACTTTATCTTACATGTTCTCTATTTCTGTTTCTTGTTTGAATGATTGAGACAATAGATGTGAAGTGACCATAGTGAGACTTCCATGTAGTATGCACCCCCTTGTCTTTTAGACAGCATTGATCGTATTATACGGTATTCATCTACCCGTAATACGTAGCTGGCTGAGTCATTCCCCCGCTCTCCAGTATTCTGGTTCTGGGGCGTGACAACCCCCCCTCCCTCGCCCGTGCTGGCAGGCCGCATCCCGACCCCTCCTCGCCGGCGGTCGAGAGGGGGCAGCCAAACCCCCGCCTCCCGCCCTCTCCTCCTCGCCGGCGATCAGGTGGGGGGTAGCCAAACCCCCACCTCCACACCATCTCCCATCCCCTCTACCACTCCGCGACCCCCGCCCCTCCTCGCCCTCGTCCTCCCCGCAGCTGCTGTCGCACCGCTGCTGTTGCTGCTGCCGCGCCGATGCTGTTGCTGTTGGAGCGGGGGACACAGAGGGGGGCGAGGAGGGCGGGGGTCGCGAAGGGGCGGCGTTGCGGGAGCGGGGGTCGCGAAGGGAGCCGCGGGGGAGCGGGGGGTCGTGGAGGGGGGCGCTGCGGGCTGGGGACTCTATTTTAGAAATCACTATTGGAGATGGTGAAGGTAGTGGTGATGATGGTGATTGGGAGGGGAGAGAAGGGGGGGGGGGGGGGGGGAAGAGGCACGCCGGCGGCGGGGAGGGGGGCAACCAAGGGGGAAGGGGGGACACAGGGAAGAAGATAAGGGTATTTTTGTCAAAAAATATTGATCAAACCAGTTGACCGTCATTGGAGACGATTTCCGTCAAAAGTGGAAGATACCTTACATTGTTGTAATTGTGTGGGGTGCACATTGAATTAGGGTAAAAAAAAAAGTGCGATGTCAGTCAAATTTTCTCTATTTTTATTCATAATTGATATTGTGAACATAAAGTTGTTGTGAATTGCATTGTCTAGATCTAGACAACCAACTTCACATTGTCCTTGCCACGTCAACTTTATACTTTATTTCACATTTGCATTGTAAAAGGATTTTTGAAAAGAAAAAGCTTGTCATTCCTATGTGGCAACCATTTTTTTTCCAAACTCATAATAGGATTGGAGATGCTCTTAGAAATGAATCTTCTTCAACATCAAATTTGAACCAATCCCTTTCATTTAAGAAAAACTAGCGAATGACAATTCATATACTTTCATCAGATATAAAATAATGTGACATATTAAAGAATAATAGGCAAGATTAATTAGGCATGAAATAGATCATTCAATAAGTAAAAGTCAGCATCATCATCATTATCATCCGAGCCTTCTCTTATAGTATAAATTACATCACACATTAATATTTTCCAAATTATTTAATACCCTCCCATCTGGAACCGACGGAATAAAAAAAGATATATTGCTGAAAAAAATGCATACGTGACATAATATTACAGATACATGATAATCAAATCTCACTCAGTAGCTACAGAGAGCTATATATCTACCAACATAAAATCTTTAAGAATCAAAATAAGTAATATGATCAGTGGAAAGAATTAATTAAAATCGCAACGGTGCATGATTACTGAAAATGAAATGAAATGCTTCCACATAGGACCGTTAAAACCGTTATCAAGACAGTCCCAACTGCTCTCGATCCGAGCTGTACATAGAGCATCTCCTGCTCCTCAAAGGTCAGATTCTTTAATATCTGCACAAAATGATTTACAAAGTGAGCATGCTTTCTGCATGAGATCAAAAAAAGTGCATTTCTTGCCAAAAATATATATGAGAAATTTTGAGTTGCACCATATATTATTTAACCATATTCAAGGTGCACTCCACTGTTTTATTATAATGTACAATACCTTTCACTTCCGTCAAAAACTAACGGTAAAATTCGTTGACCATTAATTTTTGACCAAAATATTTTTTCCATTTTTTTTAAGCTGACGAGAGGGAACTGGTAATAATGGTAATTTGCTAGGGTATTTCTGTTGACCGTTAGTTTTTGACGAAAGTGAAAGGTATTGTACATTATGATAAAACAGTGGGATGTACCTTGAATATGGTTAAATAATGTGGGGTGTAACTCAAAATTTCGGAGGAAACTAATTTTAGAAAACTACCTGGTCAAGGATAGTATCGATCGAGAGAAACTGAGACGCAATGAAGGATTGATGATAAATATATGCAAATGCTGCCATCACCATCTGGGGTCTTCTCGACCATATGGATTCAGCAAAACTTCACCCCAACAAGGTTCGCGATATCGGTATCGGAATTGGTATCGGACCATTGCTATCGAGAAACAAATCAGATACACAGGCTAGAAAAGTGCTAAAACGCTACAACAACTTTTAGTTTGCCAAATGAAGTACTTCAAAACTGTCTTACTAACTCATCTGGGGTCTTCTCGACCATATGGATTCGGCAAAACTTCACCCCAACAAGGTTCGCAATATCGGTATCGGAATTGGTATCGGACCATTGCTATGAGTATCGGAATCGGCGATATCGGCAGTATCAGCGGTTTCAGATCGAAGTATCGGATTTTTTAGTATCGGAAAGCAAATAATTATTTAACATTTTAGAAAGTATATTTTATACATTTAGGCATAATTTTAAGTATTTTCGGTGTTACTTTTTAGCAGTTTTGAAACTGGATGAAATAGTAGTCACCATTGCCAATTGGTTTACATGTGATAGATAAGTTTTTTTTTTCTAGATACTTTTACAACCTTACTATGCTTTTACACCCTTCCTGATTTGTCTTTTTGTTCAATTTTCTTTGCCGAATTGACCGGAAAAGAGACCATAATTGTCGGTATCGGTCGGTATCGGGTATTGGTCGGTATCGGATCGGGACATGCCAAACGGTATTGGTATCAGACGTATCGGATCGGGCCGATACTGCAAACTATGCCGCAAACTATATAGTAGATGAAAGTTTCTATATGTAGCTTTACATGGATCTAGGAGCCTCAGAAAGTATTATTTGTAAGTTGTTAGACGGCACTTGACCACACTACAGCCATCAATGAATTATTGTTGTTAGACCTGAACGTGTCTTTATAGTGTACCGGTTTACAGAACTAATCCATAACATTCCCAATCCCTTCCTATCCAACTTTAATGAAGACAAGGAGTCTGTTTCAATTTAAATCATCACCCATATGACCTATGATTGGAATAAAACTGCTATTTTTCAAGTTAGGCCCAACTTTACAACCTCGTCGCATTACAAGTACTAGTATATATGCACGTGCGTTGCACGTATTTTAATTGTCTTCTAATTAATTTTGTATGTATTTAAAAAGAACAAAATATACTTAAATAGTAAACTAATGCATTGGAATACCAAAAGATATATCTTGTAAATACCTACATACACCTTATTATAATAGATTATTTTTTATATTGGAACAAATATGTAAGGGTATTTTTGGAATAATAAGTTTCACGGCAAAGCCAAACTTTTGGCATTATATAGTAGAATAGATAATTAAGTTAGGGATGGAAAATGGCATGCCCTACCTAACTTTGCCTATGATGTGATTTATTAAAGTTCCTGCCAATGAGGGTCAAGTATTTATATGATTCCAACATGGGTAATTCACTGCCCGTCTCAAGCCCAGGTGTCACGACCCGTACCCTTATCAGGGGCACGAGCACGTGGGTACGTCCAGCCTACGCCGCAGTATCGACGATAGAACGCTGTATATAACGTCTGTAAATACTACGACTAACAGTATAAAGGTACCTGTACAGTATATACAGTACTTCGAGTGGAGGTGACATAGCAATACAGTCTCAATCACAAGATAAAACTAAGGTAGATAGCACAGAAGGAAAAATATGATAGATGAAATAGAAAATAAGTTCAAGATCCAAAACGAGCCTAGATATATATATACAACATCACAGGGTCACAAAATATAATATAGAAAGCTACTGTCTGATAGTACTAGGTGGATCACAGTTCAGGCGAACCCAACTAAGCTACACTACTCTGGGAGTGCAAAGTATAGTGGCTCTACTATCAGGCCACAGTCCTGGACTACTCCATCTAACTCGAGCCCATAATATAGGTCGAGCAGTCTGTCTCAGAATCATCTGTAATATATATCAACGATATCCTGTCAGGAAAATGAGCAAGTACAAGCACTAACAGCAGTTTCATATGAATTGACAAATTCTATAAGAGACAGTATAATGAAATACAAGACAAAGATATAGGATGACTTAGGAACCATTCGGAAGCTGAGTTACAACCCTTAAACCAAATAATGACCGGGGTTGTAACCCTTCTCCCGAACAAAACTTAGTCTCCAATCAAGGTACAACATAAAAGCATGTAGAACATGTGAGTAACTGAATATCATAGCATGGTGAGAAAGTACTGAATGTAGAACAGAGCAGGATATAAGATAAGATAAAGTAAATATAAAATATGCCTTGAATTATTAGAGCGTTATGTGATCGGCTTGGGGAAATATTACAGAACAGGTTATCCACTTGGCTCGACAATCACAAGAAAATCTGGAAAGGGTCATGCCGGCCAACCTGGATAATGAGCACATGAATAAGATCTCGCTACACCCTACGTGAGGGAAGAGTGGCACGAGCACAAGAATATAGTGACATGGTGGCTTTGATCACATAGCCCCTAATAATTTTCCATCCCCGAATAGTATAATGGATCTGGACATGACACGTCATGGCACGTGATTCCATAAGTGGGTAGCAAGTTCCCTAAGAAATTGGTGTCTATACAAGTACAGGGAACAAGACAGGAAATGTAACGATATACCGAGAAAATCTAGGAACAACATCTCATGGAATGATCCAACGTATACTAGTCCGTGAACTATCGTGACTGGAAATCGAGTAAGACACTACAACTGAATCGGATATAGCAGATATCAAGACAATGAAAACTATCAGTGAATATACTCGCCTGCTGTCCAGAGTTGTAGGGTATATCAATGCTCAGAGTGGTAATCAGAGACCTAAAGATGAGATATTGCATGTTAATTTAGGTTTAACAAAGTTATGAATGATTTCTAATGAATGACATAAAATCTAGGTCAAACTAGGTCACACTGAGTGACACTAAGTCCTGTCAAGTCAATCTAAGTCAAATTAAGTCATGTCAAGTCAATCTAAGTCAAACTAAGTCAACTCTAGGTCATAGCAAGTCAAAACAAGTTAAAGCAAGTCAAACGGGATCAAGAGTTGACTTACAGTTGACTTTTAGTCAACTGGTCAACCCTGGTCAACTATAATCAACTCTAGGCCAACCCTAGGTCAAACTGGTCAAGTATTGACCAATAGTTGACTTTTGGTCAACTGGTCAACTCTAGTTTGGATTTGGTCCATTTTAGACAAAGGGTTGACTCATTGTTGACTTTTGGATAAAAAGTCAACTCTAGGTCAACCGAGCCAAAATTGGTTCAAATATGACATTTGTAGGGTGTACCTATCAAGACGTCTAAGTTTCAAGTCAAACCGACTACCCGTATCCCGTATCTTGAATTTACCCGTTTACCATTTATATATATTTACCCTTTACCACTCTAACACTAAAGCCAAGTGGCTTTTCCTTGGGAGTTTCACTCCCGGCTTCCTAGGGTAGTAGGATACTAGCCTATACTAACATTACCTACCAAGTTTCCTAGGTAAAGTGGACATCCAGTCCATCTTACGGTCCATGTTATTCAATTACCCATTATCTTGAGTATCGTAGGATACTCAACGGTATCATGAGATACCATTCTCCCTACTTCAAACGCAATCCCGATTCTAACTTAGGAGCCTACCCACAAACTCTATTTCACATTAGCTAAGTCCTATTTCAATTTGGATACGTTTTGACACTCGTATCTCAATATCCCCCTTCACTTGCCCTCACACAACCCCTCACTCACTCTCACAAAACTCACTCTCACAAACTCACATAGGACTAACTTGGGGGGTTAATTTAGTGGGTCATATGGGTGTATATATAGAGTATATATGTATATATATAGGTATATATAGGGGGTTATATGGGTGTCAAATGGGGGCTTGGGGGGGTTGCTACTGCTGCTTAACTGCTGCTGTTGCTGCTGCAATGCTCCTGCAGCTGCTGCTGTTGCTTCAGTGGGGGGGGGGGGGGGGGGGGCAGCAGCCCCTAGCCCCCCCTACTGCTGCTGATGTGCCCTTACTTTCCTTCTCCTTCTCACACTCTATTCTCCCTTCTTCTAACTCTTCCTCTCTAATTCTTCTTCTCTAATTCACTCTATATATAAACTCACACACTAATTCCTCCCCTCTTCTCTACCTATATATACACACACACACACACACACACACACACACACACATATATATATATATATATATATATATATATATATATATATACACACACACACACACACACACACACACACACACACACACACACACACACACACACACACATATATATATATATATAAAATAAAAAAATATATATATATAGACACACACACACACACTATATATATATATATAAACAATACTCCACATAACACTAATACAAATATGAAATTTAAAGTGTCTAAACCAGTTAGAGGCAAAACTAATATTCTTGGGGTGTCCAACTTGGGGGAAAATACTAGGACACAATCACAAATCAAAACTCTCCCTAGGACACACCAAATAGACTCAAACTTGACACAAATAGGGACACAACCATGGGGATTAATCCTACTTGGTCAAAATTATTCTACATGATGAAGAAATGGAAATAGAGGATAGTTTGTACCTATTGGGAGATGGATCCCAATACAAAATCCTCCGACACGGCTCCGACACAATATAAATTGTTTAGGACACACCTCTTCTCCTCTTGCTCCCAAAAGTTTGTAGAAGCACCACTTGAGGTAAAGGAAGAGATTGATGGAAGAATATTTGGAAGGGGACCTTGATTTGGAGATAAATCCAAGGGGTTTGCTTCTCTTTCTTTGAGGAACACTTGAAGAAGAAGATGGAGAGATATTTGATGTGTGAATGGATGAAAAGAGGGAGGGGGTGGCTGCCATATAAGGGAGATATTTGTCCCCTTGTATAATTACAAGTTTGCCCCTCTCCTTTTCTTTATGAAGGTTTGAATGCTATTAGGGTTTGGGGGTTAGAAATGACTAAATAAATATCATAATTAGGTCTAACCACTCATGTGGGATTAGACCAATCTCCTAGACCTAAATGATGAGATTGGTGGGCCATGGCTAATTAATGTGTTAACCACAACTTAAGTCAAAATTTCCCGGAATCCCGAAACAAGTCGGAATGAGATGAAATTCGAACCCGACTCCTATAATCATTAAATATTAACATTCATGAAATAAAAATCCTAAAATATTTTTAAATGAAAAATTACCATTTTATCCCTACCTTGGAAAAGTGAGGGTGATAAGTCTATCCAACTTTAAAAAAAAAATTTGTCCTCGAAATTGAAGACAACAACACAGGAATCACAAGCAGAAAGTAAAAGAAATGGACTTATACCTCAGGGCTCAAAAAGATAAGGAAAGCGCTCCCGCATGTCGTCCTCCCTCTCCCAGGTAGACTCACCTAGAGAGTGATGTCTCCATGCAACATGAACCAAGGGTATGACCCGGTTCCGGAGCACCTTCTCCCTGCGATCCAGAATCTCTACTGGCTATTCTGGATAGCTGAGAGTAGGTCCCACCTGTATCGCTGAATGGTCCAATATATGGCTAGAATCTTCCACGTACCGCCTCAGCTGAGATATATGGAACATGTTGTGCACTCCCTTGAGCGTAGGCGGCAAGTCCAGTCGGTAGGCTACTGCACCGATCCTCTCTATGATGGTGAAAGGTCCGATGTAGTACGGACTAAGCTTCCCACTCTACCAAAGCGAATCATGCCACGTGTCGGGGATATCCTCAGAAATACCATGTCACCAGCCTAGACATAAAACAAAACTCAGCACATAAACTAAACAAACAATCACAAACAAACACGACAGGAAACTGAAACTAACCTCGAACTCTAACGGTCTCCAGTGACTATCGGCCCAATGTCGCTGTGTCACGACCCGCACCCGGATATACGGATACGAATACGTGGGCCACGCCCAGCCTACGCCGTAGTATCGGCGGTAGAACGTTGTCTAGTACCCAATAAATATACACTACATCTAGAAGGTCCATGAACTACAAATGTACTCAATCACAACCCAACATCTAAGAAAGATAAGACAGGAAAGATAACTAAGGTACAAGAACAATTAGAACTACTAAAAGGAAACATAAGACAGAAAAATAAAGAAGGAACAACAAGACAAACTAAGGATAACTACCAGACAACTCACATAGAAGAATAGTGAGATCCACCTCAGCTAGCAACATCCTGTAGTCCAATACTGAGGGCACAACTACTCCTAAAATTTTGTCAACATATCTAGTCAGGATAGAACGAGCACAAATCTCAAATAACAGTTCTAGTTAGACGATATTAAAAATGTAGCAGTAAATAGAGAGAATATACAAGAAATCATGAAATGTACATGTGAGTATCATGGCAAGATAAACTGTAAGTCTAGAGCTAGAACAAGGCAAGTAAAACTGATCATGGCATGTACAAGAATCAATAATCATCTATCTAAGTGTGTGAGTACTAGCTACAACATATGGCCGGCTTGGGTCTGCACAAGGTCATGA
Source organism: Iris pallida (assembly GCA_029216955.1). NCBI lineage: Eukaryota > Viridiplantae > Streptophyta > Magnoliopsida > Asparagales > Iridaceae > Iris > Iris pallida. Next base: position 5,461,665 of record JANAVB010000799.1, on the reverse strand, counting down.
GCTAGCCAATCATACGTGTGGTGTAGGATTGGCATTCACAAGGTTTACAAGATATACAAGGCGGGTATTGACCACACATCTACACTAATACTCCCCGTCCCCGACTAGTATAGTGGATCCAACCATGACAAATCATGACATGCGATTCTCTGAGAGGGTAGCTAGCCTTCGCAGGAATCGTGTCTATACAATGCACAAGGAACAAGAAAGACTTGTACAAGATATACCAAGAAGAGCAAGGAATAACATCTCATGACGGGATCCAGAGAAATACCAATCTGTGTGAACAATGTGTCAAGAGAACAAGGATATCTACACTAAATACAAGAAATATAGACGATATCATAAAACAGAAATATTATCAGAGAATGTACTCGCCTGAGATCTTGTGGAATATGTTAACTGAGTCCAAGAACAGTGCCTCGAGGACCTATAGGCGGAATACTGTATCAAAATAAGGGTTTAGAAGTAAAATCAAGTCATACTAAGTCAAACTAGGTCAAGGCACGTCAAAGCAAGTCAAACTAGGTCAATCTAAGTCAATGGTTGACTTACAGTTGACTTTTGGTCAACTGGTCAACTCTAGTCAACTCTAGGTCAACTCTAGATCAAACTTGACTAACGTTGACTAACAGTTGAATTTGGGTCAACTGGTCAACTTCGGTCCAGTTCTAGTCAATTTTAGGCTACGGTTGACTTCTGGTTGACTTTGGTCAAAATAGTCAACTGTGGTCAACCAAGGTTAAAACTAGTCAAACCTAGGTCAATGTTGACTCTACTTCGACGTTCAGTCAAAGGAGTCAACCATGGTCAAACATGGTCAAAGCTAGTCTCTATAAACATCTACAGGGTCAACACATTCAATTTCAGTGGTTGTGAAATCACTAGAATCGATGGATCTCAAAATACCACAGAAGGAGAAAGATTATAATAATAGGGTAAAAACCTACAGATGTTGTCGGATGGTGAAACAAACATCACCAACGTGTCCAGAATAGTTAAATTAGCTAGGATAGCCTATCCATAAGTCCAATTTGGACACAGGAGTAAAAAGATAATTTCGAGTCAAAACGGTGTCCGTGTCGGACCCGCTTTGCACCGAAAAACATGCCAAAATAAAAGTGCACTAAACCTAGCAAATTATATGTCCACGAATCCAGAATGATGATACGAACCCAACGGTATATCCAGAATTGGATTCCGTTGACCCGATCTCAAAATGGCCCGTTGATTCGGATATTGGAATCCGATTTGTACGGAAATGCGTGTCGGAGCCAATGTCCTCACAACTCAGCAAATTATATGTCAATGAGTCCATAATGATGATACGAACTCAACGGTTTATCCAGAATTGAATTCCGATGAGCCGGCGTCAAAAAGTCCAATTGATCCGGACTGTGGGGCCCGCTTTGTACCGAAATGCGTGCCAGGGACCACGTCCTCCAAACTAAGCAAACTTTATATGAAAATGTGCCAGAACGACTCCACGAGTCTACTGGTGGTGTCAAAAATTGAATCCGGAGTTCCGGATTCAAAAATAGAATTTTACAACTTGAAAATTACGAATTCGGACGGCCAACTTTGGCGTCGAATTCAACCAATCAAACGTGCTCACAATGAACCAAAACTGAAGGAGAAGGAAGAGGGTTATACCGACTTCGCATAGGAATCAGTGGCACACCAGACGGAGCTGCGATGGAAGAGATACGAACTGACAAAGTTGGCTCCACAAAACTGTTCAAAAATTACACAATTTAAACGTCAACTTTGTAGCCGGTTTTGATGTATCAAACGATAAAATTAACGGTCAAAAATTGAGGGAAGTGAAGATGATATACCGAGATTGAGGCGGAGCAAAGAGTTTGCCGATCCAACTGTCGGATTGTCCAAAAAATCCGCACGAAGTCGCAGCGACGAAACACGAATTCTGTGTTCAAAACTCGCGCGCGCCAACGGGATCCCGTACAAAACGCACGAATCGTGTGTTTCATGCGTCGGGGGAAGAAGGCGCACACCACGGGGAGGCCGCCGGGTGTTCACCGGAGCTGCGCGAGGTTGAGGGAAGGCCGACCACGCAACGACAGCCAGCGGCAACGCCGCGCGGCGGCGCGCGACGGCGGCCCGCGCACGCACGCACTGTGCACGCTGCTGCTGGTGGCTTGCTGCGCTATTGTGCAGCGCATGGCTGCACGCACGGTGGCCCAACGAGGTGTGCGTGGGCACGGTGAGCGGCGGTGTGAGAAGGAGAAGTGAGAGAGGGGTGACGGTGGTGGTTCGGGATGGTGGAGCTCGTGATGGTGGTGGTGTTCATGGAGGTGGTGGTGGCTGTGCTCATGGTGGTGAGGGTGGTGGAGCTCGTGGTGGTGATGGTGGTGGAGCTCATGATGGTGGTGGAGCTCGATGAAGGAGAAGAGGAGGAGTTCGGCTGGGTGATGGGAGTGGTGGTGTGGTGTGAGTGTAAAATAGAGAGGGAGAGTGTGTTAGTTAAAATAATAGAAATAGAGAGAGAAAGATATTTAAAGAGAGAGAAAAGAGAAAAGTAGAGAGAGAAAGTGGGTAGGTCGGCTGGCATTGGGGGGGTTGTGTGTATGCTGGTGATGGGGGTTGTGTGTGATAGACTGATAGTAAGGGGGGAAAGTATAAGGAGAGGTGAGGGGTGAGTGAGAGAGAGTGTGGTAGATATATTTTTGTGTGTGTGTATATATATTATATAGAAAGAGAGAGAGAATGAGTGGTAATTATAGAGAGAGTATGGGGGTTGGCTGCCATGGGGAGAGGAGAGAGAGAGAGAGAGAGAGAGAGAGAAAGAGAGTGATTAAAGGAGGATAAGAAAGAGAGAGAGAGAGAGAAAGATATATTTATATAAAATAGGGATATTTTGAGTAGAGAAATACAAATACAATAGTAGGGTGTATGGGTAGTCACGACAGGGGTCACACCAATTTGGGTTGGGTGTTGGGTCAAATTTGGACAGGCTCGGGACCAAGATTTAATTAAAATCACAATTTTAAACCAATTTAAAATCATGGACGAAATAGGAGCACAAGGGAGATCAAATCGGTGGCACGCAAGTGGCACGTGCATAGTAGACTCAAAACATGCCAGAACCATATATTGGTTCCACTGGATTGGACCGATGTCGGGCCCGAAAATTAAGTTGGAAATTAAGTCACGAATTACGGCAGACGATAAATTGGTCTAAATTGACCCGAAAGTTGCGCAAAGTAAATGGAGCACAAGAGAACAAGTTCGAGTGGGACACGATATATCAACATGAAGATAATCTCGTCTACTACAAATTTTAAGAAGAAAGTTTCCAGAGACTGGCATCCCTGATGCTATAGAAATCCAAGTCACGGTAGAGAGCATTTAATGATCAAATTAATTAAATCAAAATGAATTATCGAAAAATAATTCATTTAGAAAATTCAAAAATAATCTCGAAAATTCAGGGGGCTTACATCCTACCTACCTTATAAAAATTTTGTCCTCGAAATTAACATCATCCAATAGGTCAAGCTAAAACATGCAACTGCTATGGCTACCGTACTCAATCTGCTACCTTTGTGATCACCTATGTTGTTTCTCTCTACAATCATTTGGTTCAGGTTCAACAAGCTTCTTCCATAATAACTATGTCATTTTACCCCTTATAATCCTCATATCAATAAGAACCTTTACATATACTCTAAAATATAGGTCATCCTCGAGATACGTATATATCAACAAAGATTGGCCATCAACCAAAATTCTAATTTCGAAAGCAATTTGTTTGTTTTCTTATCCCGTCCTAAGTATCTTTATCCTATTAATCACATGCTCCATGAAATTATACATTCAAAATATATTCTTGGCATTGAGCCTTCTCTCTTTTACTCAAAAAAAAACTCCTGAATATAAACCCTCAAATTCAAACTCTTAATTCATTTACCGATTTATTTATTACCCATGTACATATGTCCATGTTTTGTTCCTGCTATCTTCCGATCTTGCACACAATGTTATCTCCTTCTATTTCATCCCATATATCGATCTATCCTCCAATCATAAGTAAATGGTTTGTAGATAACCAATAATCACTTGGTCATTAAAGTCCTACAATGCTCAACCCTCGAACCTAAGCACAAGATTCTAGTCCTTAATCCGTAGTCACAAAAATATAATATTTCATTTCTCCTTCTTAGATACCTTAAAATCAATCTATACTATCAAACTAATCATTCTTAATGGTTTCTAAGCCCACTATAGTCAGTCACTCATATCTGTCCTACAAGCTTAACCCAATGAATCCCCAAAAAAAATTTACACAATCACACATAATAACATACTATAGTTACACTACAGAATCTGTTAACAAGGTTTGGCTATTTCAGTCATCAATTAAAATAGACGAAAACAAAGGCCTAAGACTGGGTCGAGCAATCCATATCAAATATTCAGACAAGGTAAGGGTCAAGCAAGACAGGAAAGATTGTCGAAATATTTCCAAGAATAGTACGAGGCCAAACGAGATGCATAGGACGTAGTCGAAGTAAAACTCAAGAACCATATACCTCCGTATTTATGTCACATGAAGTTACTATCGCGCTAGTGTGCATCTGGCTGCGATTAACTTTCTTGTTCCATAATATGACGGATAACTGCAGTGCACAGCTGCCACGCCAGATAATATAGGTTCCTGAACTTAACTTGGCAAAATCCGTAAAATATTTCCAAACAATTTTTGCAAAATAAGGGAGAAGATGTTAGTCAAAATGCTTAGGGAGTGGTCCAAGTAGAATTCGAGAAACATATTTAACCATGATGCCGTTATCCGAAGTCATGCCTCGCCAGTATTTCTCTGGATGCAAACTCCCGATTCCGTAATACAAGGATAAATTACTTTTCGAACTTTCCTTGAATCAATCCATGAGACACTTTCAACAATTACCGGAAAGGACAAGAAGAATTATCCAAGAGGTTAGCAAAGAAGAGTTTAGTCAAATCATATGAAGGACGGAACACAAAACAATCATGTCGAGAAATCCTAGTTAGGCTGTAGATAGACAGAGTTAACCAAGACGGGAAAGAATGATGATAAGAATTTGTTTTTGCGCATCTGGTCATAACGAAGTGATCCGATTTAAGATACAATCGGATAACCATACACATCTTCCTGAAATTATGTTGCCAGAATTTTTGCCACACTAGTAAGCATAGCTACATTAAACGATGGAGTCCATGTCACGACCCGCACCCACTGTGAGGGTACGAGCACGTAACAATGCCCAGCCTACGTCGTAATGTATTTTAAAATACCGAGATCGACATGTAAACGGCTATAGGTAATCCGGCACATCACACACCTGGCCGGGTGTGAGATGGCTATCATTCCAGTATGATTCCAGCAAAAGGGTGATTCCAGAAATGGGGTATGTCTACATGTCTTACTCTAGTATTTCTCCTCCCAGCAAGTGAATCCAGAATTACGACACAATGATTCAAGATGAGTCCAGCCAATAATATAATGATACCAGTAAATAATTCCAGTAAATGATTCCAGCAGGTGATTCCAGTAATAGAAGCCGAAAATGATGATACCAGTAATAGAGGCCAGAAAATAAATGTGTGTCATATACATGAATCCAGAAATATTCACACGTATTGTAACAGAGAATCGCATACAACTAACTAGAACTGAAATACAATAATTGGCAAGTAATTGAGAGAACTATCAGAGAATGTACTCGCCTGATACTCTGAAAAGAGTAGTGTAATGTCAGATGTCTGCACCGGAGTCACAATGTCCTAAATAGAACAGTACAGGTTATAATATGTTTAAAATGAGACAAAAGATGGTTAAGATGCAATCTACATGATTTCTAGGCCAATCTAGGTCAAAGTCAACTCTAAGTAAAACATGGTCAACTGTCTAGGTCAAACTAGGCCCAAGTCAACATTGGTCAATTTTAGTCTATTGGGTCAAATATCTAGAGTTGGTCAAACTCTATCTAAGGCTATCTCAACACCAACCATATACTAGTATAACTAGGATACCTTAATACTATATTCTATATACATAACAATGTATATACATACCTAAGGTCTATAGCCCTAGACATATATAGCCTTGGTATCATATAGTCTAAACCCTATATTATATCTATCACATATATACGTATATCCTATATACATATAGGGACCCTCAATACCTATCCATATATATGAACCTACATAACCATATCATAAAACTACTCAAATCAAACATTCATACATATATAAGTATAATTGTATACATATATGCATACCATATTATAAATCAACCAACCTATGTATCTATCCTATCACAATTGTTCCCAAACCCACCAAATGACTCAATTGAATACCCCTCAATCATATACACATATACCTCTCCTCACATACACACACATAGCCTCAATCTAACTTCTCTCCCACACACAACTCCACACTGTCTTTTCCTTTTCCTCATCACAATTTCATCCTCAATACAACCCTATACAAGCCTAATATATATACCAATACAAACCATATCCCAATACTAGGACCTCTAGAATCTCAGCCAAGCCCCTTCCTAGGCCTGCTTGCCTACTGCACATGCTGCTATGCCACTGCCATGTACTGTATTTGCAAGCTGCTGCAGCTAAAGCTCTGCAATGCAAAGCCAAAGCAGGGCAATGCAATGCCCACTGCTGCCTAGCTGCTCACTGCTCCTAATACTGCTACTGCCTAAGCCACTATTGCAAAGCAATCCAAACCAGGCCAAAACTGATACCACTAACCCAAATCACCCTACCTATGGCAGTGCAACCAATGTATTCTATAGGACATATACCCAAGTATGTGAATTGATCACTAAGTTCACATGAATCCACATAACTATACACCTATAAATGTAGCTATATGTATACAATATCTAATATCAAAACTCAGATTTGTGTAGAAATCAAGGACAAGAATATGAACAATGCCAGTAAACTAACATTGGAAATCACATGAATATTCAATTTCAGTGGTGTATATGACAGTTAGAAAGTGTGTGTGTGTGTGTGAATATACATTGAGTGTGTGTGTGGATAAACTTCTCATTAACCACCATTGAAATCTCAGTTCAGTTTTTTTAAGAAACCTGAACTCTCATTGACAGTTCTCAAGTTACAGTGATAAGAGAAGGACCTGAACCAAGTGTTCCATATCATGCCTGATACTAAAGTATACAGGACAGGGCATTACATTCAGATATGGGCAATGTAGTTCAGTATACATATTGTACAGATCATAAGGTAAGTGCAGTGATCAATGGATGCAGGTAGGGAATCAATTTCAAGCTAAGGGATTGATTGTAATGAGGTCAGACCAATGCTCATATAAATACAGTGGCTAAACATGTTGTAATGGATAGATGTAAATCTATGCTTGGGAATTTACTCATGGACAGCCATTCCAGCTAGTGTGGAGTACAAGACTTCATCAAGGAAGAATGTGGTCATGATGTTACATGGTGTGGACAGGGCAGATGGATATGCAGTGAACAAGATAAGGCTCGACTGAACCAATGTTCAGTGTCTGAGCAACTGGGCATGTATATTTTGATTAAAGTATCAACACGTCTATACACCAATGGGGAAAATAACTGAGAAGTAAAAGGGACAGGACAGATGTATAAATGAAGTATGTGACTGAAATAGCTAATGCATCTCAACCCCAGCCAACACCCACATAGAAAACCTAGCATGCAACCATGTAATCCCTAGTAAATACCACATATATAACCTTGCAAATACACACTGGATTTAAAACATGAAAATATACACCTAATCAAATTAACAAAAGTTACAAAACCAGGAACTAGATTCCTAAACTCTGTTATTACCCGATACCAACTCATTCCCCAACCAAATTCGAATCAAAACCAAGTAAAACACCAAATCATGGGTTGGTAATCCATCTAGCATACGTGTACGTGTCATAGAGATGCATTCGTGTCCAAAAAATAGGACACGAGGTGTTCAACTGTCAATCGAAACAGTGTGTCAAACTCTGCACAGGCAGCCTCGTGCAGCGATGTCGTGTCCGATTGGACACGACACAGTGCTCGAGACGAGCCGTATTCTTGCAAGGTGACACATGGGATATAGGGGTATGTTCCTAGGTGCCTGAGTCGTGGCCAAGTGGTGTCGTGTCCCAGATTCGAAGCCGTATCAGTGGCTTGAATTTCGTGTATGTGTGTGTCAGAAATTTCGATGCGAGCGTGAGAACTTCTTCGACTCGCAACCAAGTGCCACGAAACTTGGTGAGGGTCGAGTCAGACATGGGACCCATCTCCTCACCAAATTCCACGTGTCCTGGTGGAGTATCGTATCCTGTGTCAGCCCCGAAATGAAGGGGACACGCACAGCGTGCACGAGCAGGCACGAGATAGTGCAGCCTCATTTTCTTCGTGCACAGACAACGAGGACCCACAAAATTTTGTGGGGGTCCTGTCAGTCAGTGCCCGCACCCACACACCAATTTTCGTGGTGTCTCATGTCATGTCGTGTCCGCAAAGGCGCTCGAACAGCAGGACAGCCGCACGGGCCTGTGCGCAGTATCGTGCGTGCGGTGCGTGTCCGATTTGGACACGTAAAGTGCATAAAAACCAACTCAGTCCTCAACATAATTAATGTACACATCAAGAGCTGTCCAAAAATATAATTTGTTTTGAAAAACATTAGTATTCAATCCATTGAGGCATTTCGTCGAACACCTAACATACCATACGACACGTGTCCGATACGGATACCAAACGGACACGAAATTCAAACAAATTTCGGGGACACCTAGGGGACTCCTAGATCTAGCCCTACATACAAAGAAAACTGAAATTTAAATCAATTTAGAGGATTTTACCTATATGTGCAAAAAGCTTGGAAAAGCTCCAAATGGGGGATTCTTCCTCTTGATGCCAAATGCTCCAAATTGTCCCAAAGCTGGGATTAAATTCCATATTCAGAAAATAGGAGTAAATTAGGTTCTAATGCAAGAAACTAGAATCAAAAAGGAATTAAAATGGATTTATGGGGATTTTTGGAAGAGGGACAATTACCTTTCTTTTCCAATGTTGAAATGAATGAAAGAAGAGGCAAGCCCTAGAGAATAAGTGTTTATATAGGGTGGAGATCCCTATGGCTGGTCATTTAGGGTTTGGTTAGGGTTAGGGCTTCTAGTTATGGGCCATGGGCCAAGTCATGATCAAATAAATCCTTTAGCCATAAGTTATTTCATGAAATCATAAACCATGACTTAATGCACTAAACCAAAACCCCTCATTCTAAACTATTCTCTAATGACTAAAATAAGTTAACTCAAGTTAGACTAGGGTCACCAGGGCTAGGGTTAGATTCTAGGCTAGTCCACTAGGTCTCAACAAGTCAAAGTCAAACTGGAATTCACCAATTCAACAAATCACCAATAATTCAAATAAGTCAAAATGACCAGACTACCCCTAGGCTAAAAATGATAATCAAGTCATCATAATGACATAGTTAGGCTCTAGGTCATGCAGTCTCTCAGGTTTCACTAGCAGCACATCAAAATCACAAGTCATGACTAAAATCAATTCTTAAATAGTTTAAAAATTATTAAAAATCGCTAAAAATCATAAAGTGAATCAAATATCAATAATTAATAATTAAAATTATAAAATTTCAAAATTACCCACATCTGGAAAACTGGGTGTTAAATCCTACCCACCTTAGAAAAATTTCGTCCTCGAAATTAAAATGGTCGCACCCCTTCTAGGTCAAACCCAAACAATCAAGGTCAAAGCAACACAATCCTACTGGTCATGATTTTACAGTCTCGAACGGGGTAGCTATACTATCTAAAAATCAAAATAATATCCTTGCAGGTACTAATGGAATCACACAGGAAAGTGGGAAGAAGAATGAGAAGGACAAACCTGCTAACCCATCACCTGTAGCGTCGGTCTCCTCGACCGCCATCGCAAAAGCTCCACCCCTCTGGTGCTGAGCTACAGGTGGCCTAGCTCCCTCAAGAGGAGGTACAAAGGGACAGTCTATCTTCTGGTGGGCTTCAGACCCACAGGAATAGCAAACCCTCAGCCTCTTCCTACACTACTCCCTGGTGTGTCCTAACTTCCTGCAGTAGGAACAACTGATCATCTTTGGGTCCTGACCCCGATGTTGATGCTGCACCTGCTGAACCATCACTGGTGCCAGGGTCTGCTGAATCTGAACATGAGGCCTCTTGGCCTGGCCTCCGCTGCTACCACCACTCTGGAAGTTACGACCCTTCTTCAACTTCAACCCTAGGTCGTCCTCCGCTGCCATAGCCCCAGAAAATATCTCTGTAAAGGTAGCGTTCCGGTCGCTCTTAGTCAGCGACCGAACCTCTCGAATCAAGCCTCGACGGAACTTCCTCGCCTTCGTCTTCTCAGTCAAGTCATCTATGAACCGGGCCAATCGACAAAACTCCCCGGCGTACTCAGCTACCGTCTGGTTTCCCTGAACCAGACCCTCAAACTGTGCCTCTATGCCTCCCAAGGCCACATCAGGAAAGAACTGCTCCTTGAACAGTTCCTTGAACTGGGCCCAAGTCTGGCCCTCAACTCCCACTCTGGGATCTGTCTGGTACCACGCACGGGCTAAGTGTCACGACCCGCTACCCAATTTGTTGGGCCAGGCCGAGGCATGCCCAGCCTACGTTGAGATAAAACGTAGTAAGCTGTTCTAAAGACAACAGGATAAGACTAAATGTGCTAACAGTTCTATAAGTGAGGAAGAAACATAAATGCTCCAAACACAAAAGTCGCCGTATATAGTAAAATGTCCAAGTACAAGTAAACTGAAATGTAAAACTGGATACATATCCAGTTACAAAATGATATAGTCTAATACATGTCTACTCTCAAAAGTCTAAGTAAACAAAAGATAACTAGGCGAGGTTCTCCGCAGGAACATCCTCGTAAAGCAGAGCCGGGTCCTCGGCAGTATCTCCATAGTATGTGTCACAGAGCAACTCCTCCTCAGTAAGGATACCTACAACGTTATCCTGTCAGGACGGGAGCAAGTACTAAATCTAACAAACATATAATACTGATCATGTGATGAAAAGGAAATGACATATCATGTTGGTTCAGTTTTAGGTATGTTTTAGCATGGCGATAGATATACATTTTAAAGTTTAAAACTGTAGTAGGTGAGTAATCAGTCAATAGGTAATCAGGATGTACAGCAGTACATATCAATTTTTTGATGTGCACATACGTACACATAACGGCATCGGTGTATATCCATACACAAATGCGGGACCAGACATACGACACAGATACATATAGAATGTAACGGTGCTCGGTAAATACATACGGAGAAGGGGGTCATGATCACGTACACTACTAGCAGTTTTCCCTTAACCCGTTATTTAAGCATGTGAGAGATCATGAGATACTGTATAAACATGGTAGAAACTGAAAGTAATACAACATGTGAAGTTCTAACTTGCTACCCCAAGGATCAGCATTTAACATGGTTGGTGATTCACAGTTTTATGGTTTATAGCAGTATGTAAAGTTCGTAGAAAGTACTTGCCTCTAGCAAAGCAAAATAAAACAAGCTGCGATAACAGTGCTATGGATGTCCAGTAACTCGTCACTGTAGAAATAAATGCAATAACTTAGCTTTTACACTAAGCTAAAATACTAGAACACTAACTGGTGAATTACGACTTGTGATTGGGCATCTAGCCAAAATAATGACTTTGGCATAGGAGACCAATGTGGGGTGACACACTATGTTAACTAACTTTCTAGGGTCTTCACACTAGTGAGGGATGGGGTTCAACATGACTAAAACTTAAAATAACACAAAAAGCTACAAGTCGTAATTAATCAATAAATAAATCAAAAGATTATTGTGTTCTAACAATTTTAGAGATAGATAAAAAGCCTAGTTTTTCTTAAAGTAAAGTACTAAAGTGATCCTTGTTAATCATAGAAATTTATTATAATTTTCTGGAATTTATTAACCAGTACAAATATTTTATAAAAATCAGTTTTTCTAAGTATACAGAAAGTGAGTTTTGGTTTCATATGCCAAACTAGTGGCAAAACAGTAAATTAAATACTACAAAAATTATACTAAATTAGCCAACTTAACATAGTAACTAAAAACTATTTTTCCATAATTTTAGCAATACTTTAAGTATTTTTAGAAAATCAAAAACAGCAATGCACACAATAATTAATTATCTGCATATTTTGTCCATGTATATAATTTGAACCAAAGTTCAAATATAGGACCCAAGGCCATGAATCAAGTCCAATATGACTTGTACAGGTCTTGAATGTATGAAAACACATTTGGGCCCAAATACCCATGCTAGGCTTGGACACCAAATGGTTGCAGTAATTCAAATATACTAAAAATACGATTTGGTAATAGTGCCAAGGAAACATTATTATTTTAATATGGTAAAGTTATGCGTAGTAAAAATATACATACATATGGAAAAGGTACATATATCTACGTATAAGAAAAATACTTAATTTATAAAGTATACATATATATATACAAATATGTATATATATATATATATAAGGAGACATAAAGTGTATAATAATATATATATATGAAAACATATATATACGTATACAAATACATATATACAATATTTACTAACTATGAAAATATACACAAGAAGAATATATACATATATGTTCATAAATACATATATATATTTATAAAATACTAAAGTGAAATATATATATATATATATATATATATATATATATATATATATATTTATATTTATATATTTATATATATATAAAAACAGTTTATATATAAAGTAGTATAAATAACAATACGTATACATATAATGTATATATAAATATATACACATGAAATTTACTAATTATAAGATATATACATATATATATATATAAAATACTGGTAAAATACAGTATATACATATATATATACAAATATATATATATATATACACATATATATATATAAAATAAAACAGAAAAGAAAAAGGAAAAAGGAAAAGAAAAAGGAAAAGAAACAACAGGGGCGGGGCTCGAACCCGAGCCATCACAGCGCGCGGGGGGGGGGGGGGGGTTTAGATTAGGATGGGCTGGCCAGGGGGTCAGCCCATCAGTTGTGTTAGGGAAAGGGTTGGGTTTATTTTATTTCATTTAGGTTGATTATACTTAAAAAAAAATATAAAAACCATCATGTGTCCTGACAGTTAAGGACACAGGGTTTTCTCGTGTCCGTGCTTCGCACGACACGCACGAACCCTAATTCTCGTGTCCAGATACTGGACGAACATCCCCGTGTCTTAGCGAGTCTCATATGTGAAGACGAGACTCGCACGACACGAATCGAAGCTGACACTTACGTGTCCGATCAACCCAGGGTGAATCGAAGGTCGGGGACGGCGGAGGAGACGTCGGGACGGCGGCGCTCCAGTGGCGCTGCCTCCAGCTCGGCAAGGCGAAGCGGATGACGGTGGTGGCGGCTGTCGACGACGAGTGGTGAGGCTGGACAGGGGCTCGCCGTAGCTAGGGTTTCGGTGGGGTGAGAGGGGGTGATGGGGCGGCGCTGGCGATCGTGGGGAGTATTTAGGGTTAGGGTCTGGTCGAGGGGTGTGGGGGGAACTTTTATAGGGGGTTTTCGAGGCGGTCGGGCAGCCGGATTCGGCGGGGGCAGGGCGGCTAGTCGTCGGGGCAGCGGGGTTGGTGAGGGAGCTGGAGGAGAGAGAGAGAGAGGGAGCTGTCGTGTGAGAGAGGGGGGGGTTTGGGTAATTTTGCAATTAGGTTTTTTTTCAGTTTAGGGAAATTGCATAAAGGCTTCTATCAGCATAAAATACAAAATAACATTTGCATTTCATAATTAAGAACAAATCATATATTACAAACTGATATAAAATTAATTCTAAAAATTGCAAAACTTATTTAATTAATTTCAAATAATTTGCAAAGTGATATTTTTATATTTAAAACTCATTTAAAAATATAGAAAAATTCCTAAAAATCCTAATAAAATATTTTAAGGCCAAAACTAACATTAAAATTTAATTAGCACTAATAAAACTAAAATTGAAAAACAGGGGCTTACAAGTCTTCCCTCCTTGAAAAATTTCGTCCTCGAAATTCACAAGGATTGAAGACCCAACAATATTCTAACATAGCAAGTAATGCAACAAAATGACTAAGGCTGCGATCGAAACTAACCTCTAGGGTATTAAGCGGGAACGGGTGGTTCCCTCGCAGCGGTTGGGTCGAACAAGTAGGGGTATCTCTCCCTCATGTCCGACTCCCTCTCCCAAGTAGATTCACCTGGGGAGTGACGGCTCCAAGCTACTCGTACTAGGGGTATAACCTTGTTCCTCAGCCTCTTCTCCCTCCTGTCTAATATCTTCACTGGCTGTTCAGAAACTGTAAGGCTCGGTCCGACCTCCAACTCTGAATGATCTAGCACATGACTGGGGTCTGAAACATACCTCCTCAGCTGAGATACGTGAAAGACGTCGTGAACTCCTGCTAGATTGGGTGGAAGTACAACCCTGTAAGCTACCTCTCCGATCCTGCCAAGTACCTCGAACGGCCCGATGTATCTGGGGCTCAGCTTCCCTCCTCGTCCGAACCGGATCGTCCCTCGAGTATGTGATATCTTCACTAGCACCATATCACCGTCTGCGAACTCCATCGGCCTGCGACTAGCATCAGCCCAGTGTTTCTGCCTGTCCTGAGCTACTCTGAGCCTGTCTCTGATCATCCCGACTTTTTCTGCTGCATCCGTGATCATCTCTGGCCCGAGCATAACTCTGTCTCCGACATCATCCCAAAAGAGCGGTATCCGGCACCGTCGTCCATATAGTGCCTCGAAAGGAGATATACCAATACTGGCCTGGTAGCTGTTGTTGTATGAAAACTCTACCAAGTGCAGATGGCTCTCCCATGATCCTCCGAAGTCCAGCACGCAGGTCCTCAGCATATCCTCCAGTGTCTGTATCGTCCTCTCGGACTGCCCATCTGTCTGCGGGTGGTACGCCGTACTGAACTTGAGCCTACTGCCCAATTTCTCCTGCAAGCTCCTCCAGTAGTGGGATGTGAATCTGCTGTCTCTGTCTGACACGATGCTCACCGGCACTCCGTGTAGGCGAACTATCTGCTGCATGTATAGCTCCGCCAACTTCTCGGTGGAAAGCCACACCTTTAAGGGTATGAAGTGCGCACACTTCGTCAGCCTGTCTACGATGACCCAGATGGCATCCTTCCCTCCTTGGGAACGAGGAAGCCCTGAAACGAAGTCCATCGTAATATGTTCCCACTTCCACTCAGGAATGGGTAACGGCTACAACAAACCAGCTGGCCTCTGGCGCTCCGTCTTGACCTGCTGGCAAACTAGGCATCTCGAGATAAAATGTGATACATCCCTCTTCATCCCGTGCCACCAAAGATGTTCCCGTAAGTCACGGTACATCTTATTAGCACCAGGGTGAATAGAATATCTCGATCGGTACGCCTCCTGCAAAATTGCCTCTACTAGCTCTCCCTTCGGCACGCACAATCGGCTGCCATGCCTCAGGGATCCATCCTCTGCTATAGTGAAGTCATCCAGCAATCCAGCTAATGCCTGGGGTCAAAGTCTGCGAAGGCTCTCATCTGTAGACTGTGCCTCCCGGATCTGCTCCATCAAACCTGACTGAATGTCAAGCGCCATCATCTGTATCACTGATCCTGGCCGAACTAGCTCGATACCGAGCTTCTCCAGATCCTCCCGCAAATGCCGATCAATCATCAGATACCATGCCATCGGATGCCTGCTCAGCGCATCCGCCACCACATTTGCCTTTCCGGGATGATACTGTAAATCGATGTCGAAGTCCTTCATCAACTCCAACTATCGTCTTTGCCTCATGTTCAGCTCTTTCTGCGTGAACACATACTTCAAGCTTTTGTGGTCAGTAAAGATTTCCACACGCTCTCCGTATAAGTAATGTTTCCATAACTTGAGTGCAAAGATCATCGCAGCTAACTCTAGGTCATGGGTAGGATAATTTCTCTCATGAGTCCGCAATTGCCTAGATGCATAAGCAATCACTTTCCCATGCTGCTGTAGGACACATCCTAGCCCCTTTCCAGAAGCATCACTGTATATGGTGAAACCTCCAGAACCTGAAGGTAAAGTCAGAACTGGAGCGGTCGTCAGCCTCCTCTTCAGCTCCTCAAATGCCACCTGGCAGTCCTCTGACCAAATGTGCGTCCTTCCGCGTCAGCTTCGTCATGGGTTCAGCTATCCTAGCAAAGTCCTGGACGAACTTTCTATAATAGCCTGCTAAACCCAGAAAGCTCCTGATCTCTGAAACTGACGTCGGAGCCTTCCACGTCTCAACTGCAGCAATCTTCCTGGGATCCACCGAGATTCCATCTCCAGTGACTACATGGCCGAGAAACTCCACTCGGTCTAAAAAGAACTCGCACTTCGGCAATTTGGCAAACAATCTCTCCTGCCTCAGAATCCCCAAAACTATCCGCAAGTGCTCTGCATGCTCCTCTGGCGTCTTCGAGTATATCAGGATGTCATCAATAAATACTACGACGAACTTATCCAGATACTGGTAAAATATCTTATTCATCAAGTTCATAAAGACAGCTGGCGCATTTGTGAGACCAAATGGCATCACCAGAAACTCGTACTGCCCGTACTTCGTGTTGAACGTCGTCTTCTGGATGTCTGCTGGCCTAACCTTCACCTGGTGGTACCCGGATCTCAAATCTATCCTGGAAAACACCTTCGCCCCGCTCAATTGGTCGAACAAATCATCTATCCTGGGCAGAGGATATTTGTTCTTGATGGTGATGGCATTCAAGGCCCGGTAATCAATACACAACCGGACTGTACCATCCTTCTTAGGCACAAAGAGCACTGGTGCTCCCCATGGAGAAGCACTGGATCGAATGAAACCCTTTTTCAACAGGTCATCGATCTGCTCTTTCATCTCTATGGCCTCCTTGGGATTCACTCTATAGCAAGCCCGGGATACTGGTGATGAACCCGGCACTAAATCTATAGTGAACTCCACATCTCTGTCAGGCGGAAGTCCTGGAAGATCCTCTGGGAATACATCCATAAACTCCCTAATGATAGGGTGTGGCGGTGCTGTGTCCCCGACTGTCGCACAACAGTTCGGCTCTAGGCTGATCTCCGGCCCTATCCTCCTGACACTGAATGGTGCTGTGCCTGGGGGACTGAACAAAATACTACCCTCATGGCAATCTATAGAGGCATGGGCATAGCTAAGCCAGTCCATCCCCAATATGATATCATAACCGAAGAGTGGCATCACAAAGAATTGCCCCTCGAACTCTCTTCCGGCTATCATAATAGAGCATCTATAGCTAGCTCTAATAGGCACTGGTCCTCCTCCCGTCATTACTCTACTAATCTCTGCAGTAGGTGTAGATACTAAGTGATGTTCTTGCATAAACTCTAATGATAGGAAGCTATGAGATGTACCAGAATCAAACAAACATAGAGCTAGAAAAGTATGCAAATAAACATGACCTGTGATGACGTCAGCTAAGTAATCCGGCTCCGAAACTTGCTCCGGCTCCGGCTCAATGGCTAGACTATAAACTCTTCCCTGAGATCCCTTCTGCTGCTGCAGATGCTGCCCGAACCTCTGCTGCTGAGTCGGAAGCGGTCCTCTAGTCTTCGCTACTGGGCACTCTCGAAGCTGATGGGTGGCAGACCCACAAGCCAAACACTGCCCCAACTTCTTCCTGTAGATGGAAGCGTCGTGGCCTACCCTCTTGCAGAATGCACAAATACCTCCCTTCGGCTGCTGTCGGGGTCCCGGGGCTCTAACTGGCAGGGTCTGATGATGTGGTGTAGGGGGACGGTAAGTCTGCTGGGGTGGCGTCGGTGCTCTCTGCTGGAAAGCCTGACGCTTGGACGGTCCCTCATGATGTACAGAAGCCGGCCTCTTGCATGACAGAAGACGCTCCTCGATGCTCCGGGCTAACTCTAGGCTCTGGTAGTAGTCAGTCGTACCGTTAGCCACTATAAGAATGCCAATGTCTGGAACTAGACCATGGCAAAACCTACGGGTCATCTCCTCTGGATCAGCAACCAGACTAGGAGCGAAACGGCTCAGGCGACTAAACTCTGCCGTATATTCGTCAACAGAACGGTTCCCCTGTTGGATGTTCTGGAATCGTAGCCCCATGGCTACTCTAGCAGTGGTCGAGAAGAACTTCTTCTTGAACTGGGTCTTGAACTGGTCCCAGGTGGCTCTACCTCTCGCGAACAACGGCTCATTCCTGAACCAGACTCCGGCTAAGTCTATCAGCAGAAATCCTGCTGCCTCGACCTGAAGGTCATCCGACATCCTAACTCCCAGAAGCTTCCTCTCTACAGAATCTAGCCAGTCATCAGCTACTACTATGCCCTCAGTCCCTGAGAACTCCTTGGGATTCAGACCCATGAAGTCCTTGACCGTCCCCGCTCTCTGCCGTGGCTCTACATATGGTGGGACCGCGGGACGTCCCTCAGAATGCTCCATGCTCTGGCGGAGTAGGGTAGTCTGCTCCTGATGGGTTGTTAGGAACCCCTGGATCAGTGTGAGCAGCTGGGTCCTGTCGAGTGTGACGGAAGCCTGGGTGGGTATAGTGATAGGGGGTGGTAGAAGTATCGGGTCCTGCTGGGCCTGGGATGTGGAAGGTGGTATCTGGGTCTGTGGATCTGTGGAGTGGAGGAAAGTGGTAGGTGGAGATGCATCAGTCAACTGGTCAGCTGACTGGATATGGAGGGCCCCATTCTCGGGGGTAACATACTGGGACGAGCGAGCAAGCACCATCTAAATTACACATAAAAGATTTATAAGGACTTTGTTTAAAGTAAGCAATCATATGCAAGAAAATCTAATTTATAATAGCAAACATGTGATGTGTTTCCTATGTTGCAATCCTAGCATTCCTCTAAGTGTTCTAAGCGTCTTTCCTAATGTTGTCTAATTACCTTAAGTTCCTAATTGCAGGCATGCTTGGTACAATAACGTAACCAAACAGTTTAGTCAGAGACCTGCATGGGCCACCACTAAAAACATGTCACGACCCTCTACCCAATTTGTTGGGCCAGGCCGAGGCATGCCCAGCCTACGTTGAGATAAAACGTAGTAAGCTGTTCTAAAGACAACAGGATAAGACTAAATGTGCTAACAGTTCTATAAGTGAGGAAGAAACATAAATGCTCCAAACACAAAAGTCGCCGTATATAATAAAATGTCCAAGTACAAGTAAACTGAAATGTAAAACTGGATACATGTCCAGTTACAAAATGATATAGTCTAATACATGTCTACTCTCAAAAGTCTAAGTAAACAAAAGACAACTAGGCGAGGTTCCCCGCAGGAGCATCCTCGTAAAGCAGAGCCGGGTCCTCGGCAGTATCTCCATAGTATGTGTCACAGAGTAACTCCTCCTCAGTAAGGATACCTACAACGTTATCCTGTCAGGACGGGAGCAAGTACTAAATCTAACAAACATATAATACTGATCATGTGATGAAAAGGAAATGACATATCATGTTGGTTCAGTTTTAGGTATGTTTTAGCATGGCGATAGATATACATTTTAAAGTTTAAAACTGTAGTAGGTGAGTGATCAGTCAATAGGTAATCAGGATGTACAGCGGTACATATCAATTTTCTGATGTGCACATACGTACACATAACGGCATCGGTGTATATCCATACACAAATACGGGACCAGACATACGACACAGATACATATAGAATGTAACGGTGCTCGGTAAATACATACGGAGAAGGGGGTCATGATCACGTACACTACTAGCAGTTTCCCCTTAACCCGTTATTTAAGCATGTGAGAGATCATGAGATACTGTATAAACATGGTAGAAACTAAAAGTAATATAACATGTGAAGTTCTAACTTGCTACCCCAAGGATCAGCATTTAACATGGTTGGTGATTCACAGTTTTATGGTTTATAGCAGTATGTAAAGTTCGTAGAAAGTACTTGCCTCTAGCAAAGCAAAACAAAACAAGCTGCGATAACAGTGCTATGGATGTCCAGTAACTCGTCACTGTAGAAATAAATGCAATAACTTAGCTTTTACACTAAGCTAAAATACTAGAACACTAACTGGTGAATTACGACTTGTGATTGGGCATCTAGCCAAAATAATGACTTTGGCATAGGAGACCAATGTGGGGTGACACACTATGTTAACTAACTTTCTAGGGTCTTCACACTAGTGAGGGATGAGGTTCAACATGACTAAAACTTAAAATAACACAAAAAGCTACAAGTCGTAATTAATCAATAAATAAATTAAAAGATTATTGTGTTCTAACAATTTTAGAGATAGACAAAAAGTCTAGTTTTTCTTAAAGTAAAGTACTAAAGTGATCCTTGTTAATCATAGAAATTTATTATAATTTTCTGGAATTTATTAACCAGTACAAATATTTTATAAAAATCAGTTTTCCTAAGTATACAGAAAGTGAGTTTTGGTTTCATATGCCAAACTAGTGGCAAAACAGTAAATTAAATACTACAAAAATTATACTAAATTAGCCAACTTAACATAGTATCTAAAAACTATTTTTTCATAATTTTAGCAATAATTTAAGTATTTTTAGAAAATCAAAAACAGCAATGCACACAATAATTAATTATCTGCGTATTTTGTCCATGTATATAATTTGAACCAAAGTTCAAATACAGGACCCAAGGCCATGAATCAAGTCCAATATGACTTGTACAGGTCTTGAATGTGTGAAAACACATTTGGGCCCAAATACCCATGCTAGGCTTGGACACCAAATGGTTGCAGTAATTCAAATATACTAAAAATACGATTTGGTAATAGTGCCAAGGAAACATTATTATTTTAATATGGTAAAGTTATGCGTAGTAAAAATATACATACATATGGAAAAGGTACATATATCTACGTATAAGGAAAATACTTAATTTATAAAGTATACATATATATATACAAATATGTATATATATATATAAGGAGACATAAAGTGTATAATAATATATATATATGAAAACATATATATACGTATACAAATACATATATACAATATTTACTAACTATGAAAATATACACAAGAAGAATATACACATATATGTTCATAAATACATATATATATATTTATAAAATACTAAAGTGAAATATATATATATATATATATATATATATATATATATATATATATATATATATATATATATATATATATAAACAGTTTATATATAAAGTAGTATAAATAACAATACGTATACATATAATGTATATATAAATATATACACATGAAATTTACTAATTATAAGATATATACATATATATATATAAAATACTGGTAAAATATAGTATATACATATATATATACAAATATATATATATATATATATATATATATATATATATATATATATATATATATATACACACATATATATATAAAATAAAATAGAAAAGAAAAAGGAAAAAGGAAAAGAAAAAGAAAAAGGAAAAGAAACATCAGGGGCCGGGCTCGAACCCGAGCCATCACAGCGCGCGGGGGGGGGGGGGGGGGGTTTAGATTAGGATGGGCTGGCCAGGGGGTCAGCCCATCAGTTGTGTTAGGGAAAGGGTTGGGTTTATTTTATTTCATTTAGGTTGATTATACTTAAAAAAAAATATAAAAACCATCCTGTGTCCTGACAGTTAAGGACACAGGGTTTTCTTGTGTCCGTGCTTCACACGACACGCATGAACCCTAATTCTCGTGTCCAGCTACTGGACGAACATCCCCGTGTCCTGGCGAGTCTCATATGTGAAGACGAGACTCGCACGACACGAATCGAAGCTGACACTTGCGTGTCCGATCAACCCAGGGTGAATCGAAGGTCGGGGACGGCGGAGGAGACGTCGGGACGGCGGCGCTCCAGTGGCGCTGCCTCCAGCTCGACAAGGCGAAGCGGATGACAGTGGTGGCGGCTGTCGACGACGAGTGGTGAGGCTGGACAGGGGCTCGCCGTAGCTAGGGTTCCGGTGGGGTGAGAGGGGGTGATGGGGCGGCGCTGGCGGTCGTGGGGAGTGTTTAGGGTTAGGGTCTGGTCGAGAGGAGTGGGGGAACTTTTATAGGGGGTTTTCTAGGCGGTCGGGCAGCCGGATTCGGCGGGGGCAGGGCGGCTAGTCGTCGGGGCAGCGGGGTTGGTGAGGGAGCTGGAGGAGAGAGAGAGAGAGAGGGAGCTGTCGTGTGAGAGAGGGGGGGTTTGGGTAATTTTGCAATTAGGTTTTTTCAGTTTAGGGAAATTGCATAAAGGCTTCTATCAGCATAAAATGCAAAATAACATTTGCATTTCATAATTAAGAACAAATCATATATTACAAACTGATATAAAATTAATTCTAAAAATTGCAAAACTTATTTAATTAATTTCAAATAATTTGCAAAGTGATATTTTTATATTTAAAACTCATTTAAAAATATAGAAAAATTCCTAAAAATCCTAATAAAATATTTTAAGGCCAAAACTAACATTAAAATTTAATTAGCACTAATAAAACTAAAATTGAAAAACAGGGGCTTACACTAAGTCCTGCATCTGACTGCCCGTCGCCTCGATATGGAGTCGATCTTGTATCTCTGCTAGCCTGAATATCTCCTCGATATGCTCTATCCAGTCGTCTGCATAATGAATGCCCTCTGTGCCCAGGAACTCTCTGGGATGCATCTTCTGGAAGTCCTGTATATCCTTCTTCTTCCGACGAGGCTGCTGCTGCTCCCCCTGAGCAGTCACCATCTCTACTGTAGCAAGAACCAGCTGGTGGGCCTCGTCAATCCCCTGACGATAGTCGGCAGTCTGCCGCTGCTGCTGCTGCTGGTGAGACGCCAGAATCCTCTCCACGAAAGAAAACAAATGAGCAGCATCTACCATTCCCGCAGGTGGAGGCTGCTACGGTAGAAGGATCTCGGGAAGCACCGGACTCTGCCTTCCAGCTGATGGAACACCCACCCCAGCTGATGGATCTCCGAAAGCTGCTGAAACATCCACCCCAGCTGGCATGACTGGGGCTGCGGTACCAGGGGCTGGCTACTGAAGGTGAGAGGTGGCAGACCCCTCTGCAGCGGCTACTGTACCAGAGCGATGTGATCGTGTCTCCACCATCCTGAGGACAGATCGAAAAGAAAGTCAATACTGAGCAGGAATCGATAAAATCAAAGGAGGACAGTTTATTTCAAAGAAGACAATTAGTAAGATATGTAGATGGCATGAATTGAAGCAGAATTTTTCCTAACTGTGATTGAGCGCCTCTCCGTTAAAGCCTATCTCTCAATCCTATCGCAGGCTCGCGGCAGTACAACTAAGTCGCCGTACTACCACGATATCGCACTAACGCGACTCTCGACCTGCATGGGCCACCACTAAAAACGTGTCACGACCCGCACCCACTATGAGGGTACGAGCACGTAACAACGCCCAGCCTACGCCGCAGTGTGTTTTAAAATACCGAGATCGACATGTAAACGGCTATAGGTAATCCGGCACATCACACACCTGGCCGGGTGTGAGATGGCTATCATTCCAGTATGATTCCAGCAAAAGGGTGATTCCAGAAATGGGGTATGTCTACATGTCTTACTCTAGTATTTCCCCTCCCAGCAAGTGAATCCAGAATTATGACACAATGATTCAAGATGAGTCCAGCCAATAATATAATGATACCAGTAAATGATTCCAGTAAATGATTCCAGCAGGTGATTCCAGTAATAGAAGCCGAAAATGATGATACCAGTAATAGAGGCCAGAAAATAAATGTGTGTCGTATACATGAATCCAAAAATATCAACACGTGTTGTAACAGAGAATCACATACAACTAACTAGAACTGAAATACAGTAATTGGCAAGTAATTGAGAGAACTATCAGAGAATGTACTCACCTGATACTCTGAAAAGAGTAGTGTAATGTCAGATGTCTGCACCGGAGTCACAATATCCTAAATAGAACAGTACAGGTTATAATATGTTTAAAATGAGACAAAAGATGGTTAAGATGCAATCTACATGATTTCTAGGCCAATCTAGGTCAAAGTCAACTCTAAGTCAAACATGGTCAACTGTCTAGGTCAAACTAGGCCCAAGTCAAACTTGGTCAACCCTGGGTCAACCCAAGTCAACATTGGTCAATTTTAGTCTATTGGGTCAAATATCTAGAGTTGGTCAAACTCTATCTAAGGCTATCTCAACACCAACCATATACTAGTATAACTAGGATACCTTAATACTATATTCTATATACATAATAATGTATATACATACCTAAGGTCCATAGCCCTAGACATATCTAGCATTGGTATCATATAGTCTAAACCCTATATTATATCTATCACATATATACATATATCCTATATACATATAGGGACCCTCAATACCTATCCATATATATGAACCTACATAACCATATCATAAAACTACTCAAATCAAACATTCATACATATATAAGTATAATTGTATACATATATGCATACCATATTATAAATCAACCAAACTATGTATCTATCATATCACAATTGTTCCCAAACCTACCACATGACTCAATTGAATACCCCTCATTCATATACACATATACCTCTCCTCACATACACACACATAGCCTCAATCTAACTTCTCTCCCACACACAACTCCACACTGTCTTTTCCTTTTCCTCATCACAATTTCATCCTCAATATAACCCTATACAAGCCTAATCTATATACCAATACAAACCATATCCCAATACTAGGACCTCTAGAATCTCAACCAAGCCCCCTCCTAGGCCTGCTTGCCTACTGCACATGCTGCTATGCCACTGCCATGTACTGCATTTGCAAGCTGCTGCAGCTAAAGCTCAG
This sequence comes from Iris pallida, assembly GCA_029216955.1. Classification (NCBI taxonomy): domain Eukaryota; kingdom Viridiplantae; phylum Streptophyta; class Magnoliopsida; order Asparagales; family Iridaceae; genus Iris; species Iris pallida. The sequence goes on along the minus strand of JANAVB010000799.1, from coordinate 5,436,736 downwards.
CAATACAAAGCCAAAGCAGGGCAATGCAATGCCCACTGCTGCCTAGCTGCTCACTGCTCCTAATACTGCTACTGCCTAAGCCACTGCTGCAAAGCAATCCAAACCAGGCCAAAACTGATACCACTAACCCAAATCACCCTACCTATGGCAGTGCAACCAATGTATTCTATAGGACATATACCCAAGTATGTGAATTGATCACTAAGTTCACATGAATCCACATAACTATACACCTATAAATGTAGCTATATGTATACAATATCTAATATCAAAACTCAGATTTGTGTAGAAATCAAGGACAAGAATATGAACAATGCCAGTAAACTAACATTGTAAATCACATGAATATTCAATTTCAGTGGTGTATATGACAGTTAGAAAGTGTGTGTGTGTGTGAATATACATTGAGTGTGTGTGTGTGATAAAATTCTCATTAACCACCATTGAAATCTCAGTTCAGTTTTTTTAAGAAACCTAAACTCTCATTTACAGTTCTCAAGTTACAGTGATAAGAGAAGGACCTGAACCAAGTGTTCCATATCATGCCTGATACTAAAGTATACAGGACAGGGCATTACATTCAGATATGGGCAATGTAGTTCAGTATACATATTTGTAAAGATCATAAGGTAAGTGCAGTGATCAATGGATGCAGGTAGGGAATCAATTTCAAGCTAAGGGATTGATTGTAATGAGGTCAGACCAATGCTCGATATAAATGCAGTGGCTAAACATGTTGTAATGGATAGATGTAAATCTATGCTTGGGAATTTACTCATGGACAGCCATTCCAGCTAGTGTGGAGTACAAGACTTCATCAAGGAAGAATGTAGTCATGATGTTACATGGTGTGGACATGGCAGATGGATATGTAGTGAACAAGATAAGGCTCGACTGAACCAATGTTCAGTGTCTGAGCAACTGGGCATATATATTTTGTTTAAAGTATCAACACGTCTATACACCAATGGGGAAAATAACTGAGAAGTAAAAGGGACAGGACAGATGTATAAATGAAGTATGTGACTGAAATAGCTAATGCATCTCAACCCCAGCCAACACCCACATAGAAAACCTAGCATGCAACCATGTAATCCCTAGTAAATACCACATATATAACCTTGCAAATACAACATTTAACTGTATTTAAAACATGAAAATATACACCTAATCAAATTAACAAAAGTTACAAAACCAGGAACTAGATTCCTAAACTCTGATATTACCCGATACCAACTCATTCCCCAACCAAATTTGAATCAAAACCAAGTAAAACACCAAATCATGGGTTGGTAATCCATCTAGCATACATGTACGTGTCATAGGGATGCATTCGTGTCCAAAAAATAGGACACGAGGTGTTCAACGGTCAATCGAAACAGTGTGTCAAACTCTGCACAGGCAGCCTCGTGCAGCGATATCGTGTCCGATTGGACACGACACAGTACTCGAGATGAGCCGTGTTCTTGCAAGGTGACACGTGGGATATATGAGTATGTTCCTAGGTGCCTGAGTCGTGGCCAAGTTGTGTCGTGTCCGAGATTCGAAGCCGTATCAGTGGCTTGAATTTCGTGTATGTGTGTGTCAAAATTTTTGATGCGAGCGCGAGAACTTCCTCGACTCGCAACCAATTGCCACGAAACTTGGTGAGGGTCGAGTCAGATATGGGACCCATCTCCTCACCAAATTCCACGTGTCCTGGTGGAGTATCGTGTCCTGTGTCAGCCCCGAAATGAAGGGGACACGCACAGCGTGCACGAGCAGGCACGAGACAGTGCAGCCTCGTTTTCTTCGTGCACAGACAACGAGGACCCACGAAATTTTGTGGGGGTCCTGTCAGTCAGTGCCCACACCCACACACTAATTTTCGTGGTGTCTCGTGTCATGTCGTGTCCGCAAAGGCGCTCGAACAGCAGGACAGCCGCACGGGCCTGTACGCAGTGTCGTGCGTGCGGTGCGTGTCCGATTTGGACACGTAAAGTGCATAAAAACCAACTCAGTCCTCAACATAATTAATGTACACATCAAGAGCTATCCAAAAATATAATTTGTTTTGAAAAACATTAACATTCAATCTATTGAGGCATTTCGTCGAACACCTAACATACCATACGACACGTGTCCGTACGGACACCAAACGGACACGAAATTCACCCAAATTTCGGGGACACCTAGGGGACTCCTAGATCTAGCCCTATATGCAAAGAAAACTAAAATTTAAATCAATTTAGAGGGTTTTACCTATATGTGCAAAAAGTTTGGAAAAGCTCCAAATGGGGGATTCTTCCTCTTAATGCCAAATGCTCCAAATTGTCCCAAAGCTGGGATTAAATTCCACATTCAAAAAATAGGAGGAAATTAGGTTCTAATGCAAGAAACTAGAATAAAAAAGGAATTATAATGGATTTATGGAGATTTTTGGAAGAGGGACAATTACCTTTCTTTTCCAATGTTGAAATGTATGAAAGAAGAGGCAAGCCCTAGAGAATAAGTGTTTATATAGGGTGGAGATCCCTATGGCTAGTCATTTAGGGTTTGGTTAGGGTTAGGGCTTCTAGTTATGGGCCATGGGCCAAGTCATGATCAAATAAATCATTTAGCCATAAGTTATTTCATGAAACCATAAACCATGACTTAATGCAATAAACCAAACCCCTCATTCTAAACTATTCTCTAATGACTAAAATAAGTTAACTCAAGTTAGACTAGGGTCACCATGGCTAGGGTTAGGTTCTAGGCTAGTCCACTAGGTCTCAACAAGTCAAAGTCAAACTGGAATTCACCAATTCAACAAATCACCAATAATTCAAATAAGTCAAAATAACCAGACTACCCCTAGGCTAAAAATGATAATCAAGTCATCATAATGACATGGTTAGGCTCTAGGTCATGCAGTCTCTCAGGTTTCACTAGCAGCACATCAAAATCACAAGTCATGACTAAAATCAATTCTTAAATAGTTTAAAAATTATTAAAAATCACTAAAAATCATAAAGTGAATCAAATATCAATAATTAATAATTAAAATTACAAAATTTCAAAATTATCCTCATCGGGAAAACTGGGTGTTACAGTCCATAACTAAGGTATACACCCTAAATCATATTATCTGGAATTCTTACCACGCCAACCGGTATGGCTGCAAGAAAATCCAAATTCCATAACTAGGATAGTATAACCAACATCAGGCTCCACGTCTCTGTCGTGCTAGCTAGTATGACTGCGATAAATTCTAAACTCCATGAATAAAGTAGACATTTATTGTTCTCATCGAATATGTTTATCAGAATATCTTAACTCAATTCATAAAAACTGATCTTAGATACAAAGTCAAAGTCAACAACGAACAAACATCAAGATTCAAAATTCAACGACGAATCAAGGATAAGTAAATGGAAACTAGCGTAAACAGATTCCGAGATAGGATTTAGGAAAAACTCTCAGGAGAAGTCCCAAAGGTACTATCTAGGTCGAGATTGAAAGTCCTGAAATATAATCTAAATAATCTAAACCTTGATATAAGATTGGCAAATCATATTCGATTCTCAACCTAGAGGATATATAAGTTCAACTTATACCTTCCCTCTGGGATCTACAACTCATCCCAAGAAAGAATAAAGTTTGATACGGACAATATTTCAAAAATTAAGACGAATAGAAATAAGTGGGAAAAGATTTGAAAAGCTTTCGAAATAAGATTTCCAGGGGTCATCCCTGGAATCTACCAAGAGTTTCTAATATGTGACTGAGTACCAAAATCCTAAAATATTCCATGACTCAACCTTAATCCTATGGCAGGCTCGTAGTAGTACAGATAAGCTCAAGCACTACCACGACTTCGCATTAATTGCAAAGACAGACTTGCATGGGCCACCACACGCTGCCTATCCTAAGACACTCGAAGTCTGTCTCTAATCAACCTAACCTTCTCGGCCGCATCCACAATCATTTTCGGCCCAAGAAGCACCCTCTCGCCGACATCATCCCCAGACAAAGGAGTACGACATCTCCGTCCATATAGAGCCTCGAATGGCGACATCTCTATACTGGCCTGGTAGCTGTTGTTGTAAGCAAACTGTACCAGGTAAAGATGGTCCTCCCAAGAACCCCCGAGATCTAACACACATGTGCGAAGCATATCCTCCAAAGTCTGGATAGTCCTCTCTGACTGCCCGTCTGTCTGGGGATGATAAGCGGTACTAAACTTGAGCGAGGTGCCCAAGCTAGTCTGCAAACTCCTCCAGAAGTAGAAAGTGAATCGACAATCCCGGTCTGAAACTATGCTCACCGGAACTCCGTGCAATCTCACGATCTGACGAACGTACAGCTCTACCAGCCTCTCCGTAGACAAACCCACTTTGAAAGGCAAAAAGTGGGCCGATTTGGTCAATCTATCAACGATGACCCAAACTGCGTCTTTCCTTCCTAGCGATCGTGGAAGTCCAGACACAAAGTCCATGGTGATGTGCTCCCACTTCCACTCGGGAATGGGTAGCGGCTGTAGTAATCCACCTGGTCTCTGTCTCTCGGCCTTCACCTGCTGACACACAAGGCAATGAGATACAAACTAAGCTACCTCGTGCTTCATGCCATACCACCACACGTGCTCTCTCAGGTCCATATACATCTTGTTAGCTCCAGGATGCATAGAATACTGAAGGCGATGCGCCTCCTGAAGAGCCTCCTCCCGAAGCTCTCCATGCGGAACGTACAGCCTAGTACCGTGTCGCAATGACCCATCTTTGGCTAAAGAGAAATCGTCGAGCAAACCCGTCCGTACCTGCTCCTTGATGCTCCTCAGGATAATATCATCATACTGTGCTGACCTGACTCTATCCATCAGCTCAGACTGAATCTGCAAACCCCACATCTGGATCTCTACGCCCGGAATGATGACCTCGATACCCAAACTATCCAGGTCGGCCAAAAGATGACGATCTGTAGTCAAGAATATAGCTACTGGATACCTGCTCTAGGCATCTGCAACTACGTTAGCCTTCTCCGGATGGTACTGTAGTGATATATCGAAGTCCTTCATCAGCTCTAACCACCGCCTCTGTCGCATGTTCAGCTTCTTCTGAGTGAACACGTACTTCAAGCTCTTGTGATCTGTGAAGATCTCAACTCGCTTTCCATACAGGTAATGATTCCATAACTTCAAAGCAAAAATAACCGCGGCCAACTCCAGATCATGAGTATGATAGTTCTTCTCATGAGGACGTAACTGCCTAGATGCATAGGTAATCACCTTCCCGTGCTACTGAAGAACACAACCCAAGCCCTTCCCTGAAGCATCGCTGTAGATCGAGAACCCACCTGACCCAGATGGCAAAGTCAAGATCGGAGCTGAGGTCAACCTCTTCTTCAGCTCATCGAATGCAGCCTGACACTCATAAGTCCAGACGAACTTCACGTCCTTTCTGGTGAGTCTAGTCATCGGCTCTGCAATCCGCGAGAATTCCTGGATGAACTTCCGATAATAGCCAGCCAAGCCCAGAAAGCTCCGAACCTCGGCAACTGAACTGGGCGTAGACCAAGACACAACTGCTGAAATCTTCTTCTGGTCCACTGAGATCCTGTGCTCGGTCACAATATGACCTAAGAACTCGACCTGGTCCAAGAAGAACTCGCACTTCGAAAGCTTTCCGTAGAGTTGCTCCCTCCTCAGAGTCTCTAACACAACTCTCAAATGCTCCTCATGCTCCTCCTGCGTCTTCGAATAGATCAAGATATCATCTATGAAGACCACCACGAACTTGTCAAGGTACTGATGAAATATCTTGTTCATCAAGTTCATGAACACCGCTGGAGCATTGGTCAATCCAAATGGCATCACTGTAAACTCGTACTGGCCGTACCGAGTCCGAAATGCCATCTTCGAAATGTTATCTCGCTTCACCTTCAGCTGGTGATACCCGGACCTCAAGTCTATCTTCGAAAATACCTTCGCCCCACTCAGCTGGTCGAACAAATCGTCGATCCTCGGCAAAGGATATCTATTCTTGATAGTGAGGTTATTGAGCGCCCGGTAATCAATACACATATGGGCCGTACCGTCCTTCTTTGGCATAAACAGGACTGGCGCTCCCCACGACGAAGAACTGGATCTGATAAATCCCTTGTCCTGCAGCTCGTCGACTTGCTTCTTCAGCTCTATCAACTCGCTGTTGTTGACCCTATAGACGTGCTGTAAAATGGACTCGGCGCCCGACACCAAGTCTATAAAGAACTCAATATACCTGTCTGGTGGCATCCCCGGTAACTCCTCGGAAAAGACATCCGATAACTCAACTATCAACGGATGTGGCAAGTCCTGTCCCGCCAACAAAGCTCCACAGAATTCAGCCTCCGGCTTCGCTGCTCATCGAGCAAACTCGATCTATGGCTCTCCTGGCGACCCAAAAAGAACTCTACCTCCTCTACAATCTATACTAGCATTGTGCATGCTCAACCAATCCATATCAGGTACCATATCGTACCTCAGAAGGGGCATTACGAGCAGACACGCACTCAAGCCCCGGCCTCCCAGGGTAACTCTTCGTCCCTTGCAAATATTATTAACCAGGATAATGCCTCCCCCGGTCATTATCTTGTAAGTCCTATCCATATACTCAGCAATAATGTTGTGTCTCAGAGCAAAGGAAACAGACACAAAACTATAAGTGGCACCAGAATCAAACAAGGCGAAAGCAGGAAAAGAATCAAGGAGAACGTGACCTGCCACAACATCACCCACTGGCTCTACCTCCTCCTCTGCTGTCAAGGCTAACACCCTATCCACAGGTGCTCCCTTCTGGTGCTGTACAAAGTGCTGCTACTGGGTCTGAAGTGGAGGACCTCTCTGCTGAACTGCTGGTCCTCTAGCCTGCTGCACTCTGTCCTGGCCTCCTCGGACTCCATGAAAGCGGTAATCCTTCAGCTGGTGATCGGGTGCCCCACAGTATAGACAGACGCCCAACCTCTTCCTACAGGCCTCCCTAGTGTGCCCCGGCTTCCCGCAGAAGCCGCACGGAGTAGCCTGCCTCTGGCTCTATCCCTGGTGCTGCTGGGTACGCGCTGGTGCCTGCTGAATCTGTAACAGATGCCGCTGCTGAAATGGCCTCTGCTGGTGCTGAAAGTGGGGGCGCTTGGCCGGTCCCGTACTGGAACTCGCCTCCATTGTATCACCGCTCCTCTTCGGCTTGAGGCTGAAGTCCTCCTCTGCAATCTGTGCGTCCATCAATATCTGATCGAACGTCGCGTCACGGCGACCCAAGGTGTGGGTGCGCACTGCATGAATAAGTCCCCTACGGAACTTACGAGCCTTCTGCCCCTCATCCTGGATCAGATCGGGAGCGAACCTGCTAAGGCGGAAGAACTCTGCTGCATACTCGTCCACTGACGAGTTTTCATGCACTAGACCCACAAACTGGCCCTCCAACGCTGTAAGAGCCACATCCGGGAAGAACTTCTCCCTGAAAAGCCTCTGAAAGTTCTCTCATGATAGCCCTCTCACCGACGCACGAGGATCTGTACGGTACCATGTCAGCGCGATGTCAAAAAATCGGCTGGCTGCGGCTGAAATCCAAAGTCCTCTAGGAAGCTCTGCCAGCTCCATACTCCGCTGCACGTCCTCTAGCCAATCGTCTACATAAAGGATGCCCTCCGTGTCCGTGAAGTCCCTGGAGCTCATCTTCCTAAAATCTAATACTATTGTAAAACCCCAATATTTTTCTAATTATTTTAATACTTTAAAATTATTTTTCTATATTTTTTTGAATTTGATTGGTATATGTACGCAATTATAGAGGTATATAATATGTGTATGTTTGTGAGCTTGATATTTTAATATTAATAATTATAGCCTACATTGGTTACAAAATATTTTTGTTACTTTATTAAGAATTTCAAATAAATTTTCTTATATATATATATATATATATATATATATATATATATATATATATATATTTGTTTTGAGAAAAAAAAAATAGTAAAACAGGGGTGGCCGAGCCCCCCATAAACAATGCAGCAGCAGCTGCGAAAAGTAAGGGGGGGCCCAACCCCCACAACTTGTTACTTAGCAGCTTCAGCTGCAATGTAAACCGAGACCCCCTTAAAATTTCATTTAGCCTAATAGCAGCTTGTAGCTACTATGGTCATAGGAGCCGACCCCACATCCCTATTCAAGTCAGCAGCAGCTAATAGCTGCAATTCCCGTATCAAACCCGACCCCCCAAAGACACCTAAGGGCCCGACCCCCTAATACCAAACCGAGACCCCCATACCCTAATATTAAACAGCAGCTGTAGCTGCAATATAAACCGAGTTACCCTGAGAAACAAAAAAACCAAACTCCTAATCCTAATAGAAGACAGCGACGGCAGCAGTATATATACTGCTCCGCAAAACCGAACCCTAACCCACACCAAATCGACTGCCACTCTTCGCCTGAACTCTCCTCGCCTTCACACGCGTGTCCCGACTAGTCTCCGTCGTCGGACGACCACCGCGCCGCCGCGAAGTGCCCCCAACCCGACGGTCGAGCAAGGAGACTCCACTGTTTTTGTACTTCCAGGTACAGATTTTCGAGTTGTGTATCTTCCTTGTTTTGCAATGATTTTTCGATCCGTCGCCTCCTAGGCAACGACCACATAATCATCTACAAACCCCTCCAGGTAGAACCTAGGAAGACCCAATGAGTGAATCGAGAAATCGATTCAAATTCTCGAGAAAAACTCGAGGGAAAACAGTTTAGAAAGCAGTCCCAAAACACAACTTGGAAGCCAGATTTCGATCTGTGTGTCGAGATTTTTTAGAAACTAATTGAACACATCTGTAGACAACATAACCATGATTAAAATGCAACTTGTAGAACTGTATTTCGTTTTCTGTGCGAGAATTAATTCAGCGTTAAAGTTGGGCGAAAAACTGTTTTCAAAAGTGTTAATTTCAGAAATTTTCCACGATACGACGTACGTCCCGACAAACCGGGCGACATGGTCGCGCATTATACACATCGAAAGGCGCGTATGGACGTTGCTGACGTGTTGGAACTGACGGAACTCAATTTCGTCGTGTGTGCGCGACGAAATCAACGCGTATCCGTCGAGATACCCCCGTATCGACGTTTTGCAAACTTGTCCATAACTTTGTGTACAGTCGTCGAATCGAGACGAAACTTACGCCAACAGGTCCGAATTGAAATTCTGGTCCTATGTGCCAAGTTTGGTTTGACTCTGAGAAGGTCGAATCGGAACCCCTTTTTGGCGGGCCCACGACCCACTCAAACGGGCGAATTTGTACACGGCTCATCGGAATCCAAAACTGGACATACCGTTGAGTTCCTCTCCTCAAACTGAATCTGTAGACATGTAGTTTGACGACTTTAGTGACCATAGACTTTGGCACGCATTTCGGTGCAAAGCGGGTCCAACGACGGACATCGTTTTGACCCAAAATTATGATTTTGCCCCTGTTTCAGAATTGGACTTTTGGACAGGCGTTTCCTAGGTATATCTTTTTCACCGAGATCATTTTTGATGTTTGTTTCAGCATTTGGAGTCATCTGTGATTTGTGAGTTTTGGTGCTGACACTTGCTACTCTTGGATTGCCTTTCTCGCACCGCAGGCAAGTATACCTTGCCATAGATTCTGATTGTGCTCATTTATTTTCAGTATATTTTATTATTGCATATTTCTTTCTCTTATTTGTCATTTGTTTCTATTAGGCGTCCAAGTCACACTTGGGTGCAAGCGGCTACATTTAGTCGTTATATTTATTTATGTCTTTATTTGCATGTCGACCTTGTGTCAGTTGACTACCCTATGAGTATGTGGGGGTATTTTCATATCTCATATGGCCTTGACACATGTGTATCATGTGATGAGTGAGTTATATAGGACACGGACCTACGTACTCGACTGGCCATCGATACGTACGGGACGTGCGACGGTTAGGAGGTAACTGCTACTAGTGTGTTGAGTTAGAAGCCGTAGCAGTTGCCAACTGGACAGGCTGTGGATACATCTTGGACAGGAGCAGTTGGGGGGAGGGGACAGCTACTAGCGTAGGGGCTACATTTATTTTTTACACACTTTTGGGGCCGAGAGTGACTCATATGAGTACTACTTTCTGTTCCGGCCGATAGCGTCTCAGATGAGCGCTACTTACTACCACTCTTATTACTCTGCTGATCTTACAGCCCCTGCGTAGAATGTTGTCCTCAAAGTGCATCTTACATAGACGGTTAGGAGATCCTGTAGAGTTATAGCTACATATTTTATTTTGCACATTCAGTTACTTGGCATATTTTTTGTATCTTGTTACGTCCCTCTGAGGACCTGGTCATCTCTCCAGGATTAGACGAGCAGGACTATCCAGAGGAGTACGGTGCCACATTGGATCCAGCATACATCGGTGACGAGGCACCTTCCGCTCTTACTTAGTTTTATTCTTACTATCTAAGACCATGTACTGGACATCTTTTTATCATTCTTTCTTGCTGTTTGAGGAGGTTGGACTCCATTTAGTTGAGACTATTTTCTATAGCTGTTTGGGTGGGAATGTCTACCCGGCTATATTTTGATATCATCATTTATCTTATTTAGTGGACTTATTATATTCTCTGTGTTGAGCTGTGGATGAGATTTAGTTATATTATTGTGGCTTATCATGAATTATTATTACAGCTTATGTACCAATACGGGGATTACCATATATTGGTGTATTCTTCGTATAAGTACAGCTGGCATGTCTACGTACTTAGTCCTACGTATTTTGGGACTGGGACGTTACAACTGTCCCTGGCCTAGACTGCTGCTGGTATGGCTGCTGGCTGGTAGGGTCCTGCACCATACCCGGTGCCACTCTCTCCACGGCTGCCAGTGCAAGCTGATGCGAGTTCTCCATTCTCTATCTCAGCATCTCAGTCTGGCGGTGTGATGCCTCCGTCTGGCGCTTCGACACCTCTGCCTGGGCTCGCTGAGTCTCCATCATCTGCTGAAGGAGAAGGAACATATAGTGTGTATCCGTCGGTATCGGAGATGGTGGCGGTAGCATCTCTGGAACGACGACCGAAACCCTCTGGGGTAGAGGTGGTAGACCTCCCTGCGCAACTGCCACGACCTCCGGGATAGTGGAAACACTGGGGGCAGTCTCCTGAACTTCCTCCTCAGCCTGGTCGGATCTCTCGGACAAGCTACTCGATCCAGTGGCATGCGGGTGAGTCTTCGTCATCCTGGAGACGAATTGAAACAAAGAGATCAATATGGCACATGAGAATATATTATCAAAGAATGACAATTAATTTAATACAAGAAGAGTCATCATGATAATCAATAGATCAAAAATTTTCCTAGGTGTGATTGAGAAATTCTAGTAGTAATAACTAGGACCAAATTCTAATAGCAGGCTCGTAGCAGTACTCTAAGTCGAGCACCACTACGAAAATTGCACTAGTTGCGACTCTAACTCGGAGACTTGTATGGGCCACCACAAAAATGTGTCACGACCCGCACCCTTATCAGGGGCACGAGCACGTGGGTACGTCCAGCCTACACCACAGTATTGGCGGTAGAACGCTGTATATAACGTCTGTAAATAATACGACTAACAGTATAAAGGTACCTGTACAGTATATACACTCCGAGTAGAGGTGACATAGCAATACAGTCTCAATCACTAGATAAAACTAAGTTAGATAGCACAGAAGGAAAAATATGATAGATGAAATAGGAAATAAGTTCAAGATCCAACACGAGCCCAGATATATATACAACATCACAGGGTCACAAAATATAATATAAAAAGTTACAGTCTGATAGTACTAGCTGGATCGCAGTCCAGGCGATCCCAACTAAGCTACACTACTCTAGGAGTACAAAGCCTAATGGCTCTACTATCAGGCCACGGTCATGGACTACTCCATCTAACTCGAGCCCATAATAGGTCGAGCAGTCTGTCTCAGAATTATCTGTAATATATATCAACGGTATCATGTCAGGAAAATGAGCAAGTACAAGCACTAACAGCAGTTCCATATGAATTGACAAATTCTATAAGAGACAGTATAATAAAATACAAGACAAAAATATAGGATGACTTAGGAACCATTTGAAAGCAGAGTTACAACCCTTAAACCATACAAGGATCGGGGTTGTAACCCTTCTCCCGACCAGAACTTAGTCTCCAATCAAGGTACAACATAAAGGCATGTAGAACATGTGAGTAACTGAATATCATAGCATGGTGAGAAAGTACTGAATGTAGAACAGAGCAGGATATAAGATAAGATAAAGTAAATATAAAATTTGCCTTAAATTATTAGAGCGTTATGTGATCGGCTTGGGGAAATGTTACAGGACAGGTTATCCACTTGGCCCGACAATCATAAGAAAATCTGGAAAGGGTCATGCCGGCCAACCTGGATAACGAGCACATGAATAAGATCTCGCTACACCCTACGTGAGGGAAGAGTGGCACGAGCATAAGAATATAGTGACAGGGTGGCTTTGATCACATAGCCCCTAATAATTTCCCATCTCCGAATAGTATAATGGATCTGGACATGACACGTCATGGCACGTGATTCCATAAGAGGGTAGCAAGTCCTCTTAGAAATTGGTGTCTATACAAGTACAGAAAATAAGACAAGAAATGTACCGATATACCAAGAAAATCTAGGAACAACATCTCATGTCATGATCCAACGTATACTAGTCCGTGAACTATCGTGACTGGAAATCGAGTAAGACACTACAACTGAATCGGATATAGCAGATATCAAGACAATGAAAACTATCAGTGAATGTACTCGCCTGCTGTCCTGAGCTGTAGGGTATATTAATGCTCAGAGTAGTAATCAGAGACCTAAAGATGAGATATTGCATGTTAATTTAGGTTTAACAAAGTTATGAATGATTTCTAATGAATGATATGAAATCTAGGTCAAACTAGGTCACACTGAGTGACACTAAGTCCTGTCAAGTCAATCTAAGTCAACTTAAGTCATGTCAAGTCAATCTAAGTCAAACTAAGTCAACTCTAGGTCATACTAGTCATAGCAAGTCAAAGCAAGTCAAACGGGATCAAGAGTTGACTTACAGTTGACTTTTAGTCAACTGGTCAACCCTGGTCAACTATAATCAACTCTAGGCCAACCCTAGGTCAAACTGGTCAAGTGTTGACCAATAGTTGACTTTTGGTCAACTGGTCAACTCTAGTTTGGATTTGGTCCATTTTAGACAAAGGGTTGACTCATTATTGACTTTTGGGTAAAAAGTCAACTCTAGGTCAACCGAGCCAAAATTGGTTCAAATATGACATTTGTAGGGTGTACCTATCAAGACGTCTAAGTTTCAAGTCAAACCGACTACCCGTATCTTGAATTTACCCGTTTACCCTTTATATATATTTACCCTTTACCACTCTAACACTAAAGCCAAGTGGCTTTTCCTTGGGAGTTTCACTCCCGGCTTTCTAGGGTAGGAGGATACTAGCCTATACTAACATTACCTACCAAGTTCCCTAGGTAAAGTGGACATCCAGTCCATCTTACGGTCCATGTTATTCAATTACCCATTATCTTGAGTATCGTAGGATACTCAACGGTATCATGAGATACCATTCTCCCTACTTCAAACGCAACCCCGATTCTAACTTAGGAGCCTACCCACAAACTCTATTTCACATTAGCTAAGTCCTATTTCAATTTGGATACGTTCCGACACTCGTATCTCAATATCCCCCTTCACTTGTCCTCACACAACCCCTCACTCACTCTCACAAAACCCACTCTCACACACTCACATAGGACTAACTTGGGGGGGGGGGGGTTTATTTAGTGGGTCATATGGGTGTCTATATAGAGTATATATATGTATATATATATATAGGTATATATATATAGGGGGTTATATGGGTGTCAAATGGGGGCTTGGGGGGGTGGGGTTGCTACTGCTGCTTAACTGCTGTTGTTGCTGCTGTTTTAACTGCTGATGCTGTTGCTTCAGTGGGGGGGGAGGGGGGGGCAGCAGCCCCTAGCCCCCCTACTGCTGCTGTTGTGCCCTTACCAGGGCCGGCCCGGAACATTTTGATGTCCAGGACTAAATACAAAATGATGCCCCTTCATCAAAAAATATATTGAAAATAAAGTATCATATTTTTTTTTGCATGATACAATAAACCAAAGTGAACTCTTTTTGACTGGGGCCTAATACATGCCAACTAACATTAAATTTTGCATGAATATATCTTGGCAAATGGCAATACTACTTCCGTAGTTAAAAAAAATTGATGCAATATGTTATTTAACATTTCTTGTTTATGTTTTTTCAATACTAGGATTGAAATATATGAACTTGTTTGCCTAATTTATCAACAACAAGAAACTCAAGAAACATTAAAAAAAAGCCAAAATAGGAGGAACAAAAGTTACAAGAGGAACAAAAGTTACAAAATATTTCAGTTTGAAAACGAAATCATTGTGAAATCTTAAGTGCAAAGATTTACGAAAATATATTCAACACTAGGAACCTATAATTTTAAGTGTGAAATCTTAAGTGCAAAGATAAACGAAAAGGCTCATCGCCATCGGCTCATCGATATTCAACACCAACGTGGGATCAACTATAACTCACAACACGTAGTGAGCTAAATATACTATAAAAGCTTATTGAAACTTAGTTATGATGAAAACGTGCATAAATAGAGATATGATGAAGGAAGACCGAAGATCTACTACAAACAATATGTATCATAATTTTTAAAAGATGCAAAATTTCAAATATGCGCTTGTGTCTGTCAAAGTAGATTATATGTAAATATAACTTGAAACTTTCGAAAAAAATAAACTACATTAATAGAACCCCTCATCCAAAAGATGGGGGCAAAGAGGATTGTCCTCAATCATCGACGACAGAGGGAACTCAAAAAACATAACAAAGCCAACATCATGAGGAAATGTTACAAAATATTTCAATTCTCAAAATAAAAGTCTTGCTAAAATATCATGTTCGCATTGATACCTCTATCTCACCTTAATTTTCGTCTCCTCTTCGGGTAAGGCTCAAGCAGAGGCCAGAGAGAGAGAGAGAGAGAGTAGCTTGTCTGCCGCCGTGGCCTTCTTTGTGTAGTCTTACTTTACGGAATCCTTGTGAAGGATTTTAGGAGAAGAAATTGAAGAAAATTAAAAATTTGTGTTTCAGAGAATGACGAGAGAACTCAAATGAACAATTCAAAAAAAACTTACTACTGGTCATCTGGAATCGGAAGCGACGTGAAGAACTTTTTCTCCTCTGAAATGCAAAAGGAAATCTGAAGTGATGGGAAAACTAGTTTTTTCTTTGAAATTGAAGAGTCAGACAGCTATCCAATTCCTATGCACCATGTCCTATTTGTTGAATTGCTATAATAATTTTTTTCGACCATGGACTTTTGAAGAAGAAATCAGAATAACAATGTTTTATTATTTGTTATTATTACTAAAATTTAAAAAAATTTGGGTCCCTTGGGATTTGGGGCCCAGGACGCAAGCCATGTTTGTCCCTCCTCCGGGCCGCCCCTGGCCCTTACTTTCCTCCTCCTTCTCACCCTATATTCTCCCTTCTTCTAACTCTTCCTTTCTAATTCTTCTTCTCTAATTCACTCTATATATATATAAACTCACACACTAATTCCTCCTCTATATATATATATATATATATATATATATATATATATATATATATATATATATATATATACTCCACAAAATATATATATATATATATATATATATATATATATATATATATATATATATATATATATATTTTGTGGAGTATATATATATATATATATATATATATATATATATATATATATATATATATATACTCCACAAAATATATATATATATATATATATATATATATATATATATATATATATATATATATATAGACACACACACACACATATATATATATAGACACACACACACACACTATATATATATAAACAATACTCCACATAACACTAATACAAATATGAAATTTAAAGTGTCTAAACCACTTAGAGGCAAAACTAATATTCTTAGGGTGTCCAACTTGGAAGAAAACACTAGGACACAAGCACAAATCAAAACTCTCCCTAGGACACACCAAAATTCACTGCAATTCTATTTCAATACGTATATGACTAAGGGTCATGCTTTGGTTATTTTTTCATTAATACATGTGAAATTCATAAGTAGGAATCCCCTCTGTAATGTTATGCTACAAGTTTAAGAGAGACTCTACCATCAACAAAACATTGTATTAAACTCTTTCTATAAACAAAAAAAGAAACTTCTGATTTATTGTGGCATGACCTAGTATCCGAGTCTTATTTGTTCCACTTCTAGCTTTTTTTGCTAAAGGAGACTGCCATGCATGATTATAGTATTTATTTTATGCTTGATTACCTTGATCCTATTGTTCTTATGCATTTTGCTGTATCTCATTCTTCAAATAGCATTTCAAAATTTGTTATATTATCTTATATAGTCGGGTTTTTTTTAATTCTTCTCCGTTCAATCAGGTTGAGATGATTCTTCAAGCACTGGAATATGAAAATGGTAAGTTTCTTTATACAAGTGGCTGTCAAGTATTTTCATTGTGGATTTAGAAATGTTGAAGTTGCCCATGGAGTTTGGATATATTATAAGATGCAGTCTCCATTTCTAGTTTCTTTTACCATTTTAAAAGTAGTATGAAACTAGAGAGCATAGTTGATGCTGATCTCAACCCATTAAAGGTGGAGGTATAAAAAACCAATTCCAGAAACATGCTTAGTTGCAAAAGGATGCTTTCTTTCCTACCAATGTTTGTGCTTTCATGGTTCACCCATATTTCAGTGTGTTGCATCATGCATATTTTGCTATGGAATTATTGGTATGTAAAATTGCGTCCTTCACGAGTAGTGCATATTTACTCATATTGTCCAAATGCTTGCATTTGGTATGCTGGAAAGGCTCAGTTCTTCCTCATACCATCTTATGTTGCAACATTTGTTGAGAGAAAAACATTAACATCACTATGTTTTGTATTATGGTCCATGTTTTGTATTATGGACCAGTATGTTCATAGTCATATATTAACTCTGTTCCCAAGGAAGTCTTATCATAATTTGATTTATCTAAAGATATAATGTAACAAGAAGATTTCCTTGTTATATAATATTAATAGCTAAGTTTCTATTTGGTGCAGAACAAGGAATGAATTTGGATGAATTTTTCCAGTCCACTTCAGTTACTGTTGTTTGATTTTGTAACATCTTAAAATGCCTTTATACTAGTGTCCCTGGAATAGTAAAGGGTTTGACACGTGGGACATTTTCTGTTTTATATTTCGAAAATCTTTTGACGACAATATGTTGTAGAAAATGTAGAATCAAGCAGATAATATTTGAGAGTCCATGCAGTAAGCAGTCCTAAACAATATAATTTGGCATGCCCTAACAAACTGTAGAAATGAGCACATTATATGTAACTTCCTTTTTTTCTCTCTACTAGTATATATGCACGTGCGTTGCACGTGTTTATTATTAGTAAGATTAAAAGATACTTGGAGTGGATAATGTTGATGAGTTGGTTTAACTCTACTATTTTTAATTATGTAGGTTATGGGTTCAACCCTTCGAATTCCATGGTAACAGCTTAGAAGACTTAGAGCAAGTGGGATTTATTTCATATATTCTTTTTAATTAGTATATATATATATATATATTGAGGGGTATTTTGGATTTTTTTCCCACGGTGATGCCTACTTTTCGCGTTATATATATATATATATATATATATATATATATATATATATATATATATATATTTTTATTTTATTTTTTTGAAGGGTATTTTTGGAGAAAAAAATTCCATGGTGAAGCCTACTTTTCGCATTATATATTCGAATAGATTAGCTGACCAAATCTGTCTTTTGGAATCTGCCTTGCCGCCCTTAAATAACAGTGTTCACAAGAATCACAAAAGGTTTTCCCCTTAACTTTTAGTGACCGTCTTTTCATGATCAAATTGGACAAGTTTCTTGTTTTTCAATTTGGAAATGCCAGAATTTGCCCAGTCTATCCCGGCACGTAAGATAATTTGTGGACTCTGAATAATATTGTCATAATATTGAAATAATTTTTCTAATGTGATTTCACTTGCAAATTTGAAGTTGGGCCTGTAGCTTTGCTTCAATATCTTAAGTTGGCGATTTTCCCTATGCCAAGCAACTATGTGAAGATGTATATTCCATGAGGCTTTTTGAGGAATATTTGTGCTCTCCCATTTTAGAGTATATTATTTATATGGAAGATATTATATAATTCCTAGATATATATATCACGATTAGTCCTCATCAACTGGAGCAAATGACATGAGTTGCTGAAATAAAACAAAGCTAGAAACCTTGAAATTACAAACACAGTAAGCAAATATCTTATCCTTTGCTCTTTCGATGCAATTAAGTTAGCTCAGTTTGATTAATCCTATCACGGTGTGTGACCCAGCCCCAAAGGGAAAAATAAATAAATGCCATTTCCTTGGGAAAACCCTATCGTTAAATGAATTAGACATGCAGTGACTTGGAGTCTAGTCTCAATGGAGAGCAACCATTCAGTTTTCCTGCCAGCTGGTATATCTCTAGATTGATGTCGTGGTAACTTGAAACTAGAGGGTGCCTATTAGTAGGGGTGAGCATATAACGGTTGAAAACCGAAAACCGAAAACCGAACCGAACCGAAATATGACAAACGGTTCGGTTTTTCGGTTATCGGTTCGGTTTACGGTTTAAAATTTTGAAAATTTGAAATAACGGTTCGATTTTCGGTTCTTCATCCGAAAAAAACGAACCGAACCGAAAATCGATTTAGATTTATTAATTTATCAAACTACCCACAATATACATATACTAATGTTTATTAATCCCTAACTGAGCGCACTCTCTTCTCCTATTCTATGTCGGTGCTTCTTTGAGCACTCTCTCTATCTACCCTCAATCTATATATACTAATATCTTTCACTCTATGTAATATAACAATTCATAAATACAATAATGTCATATATTTTTTTTAATTTTTTATTTAAATAGGCTCATTTTGCTAAAAACTTGAAGGCCATGTACATTGGTCCATGAAATCGAACCGACCGAAAACCGAACCGAATTAATTCGGTTCGGTTTTGTTCGGTTTTTATAAAAACGGTTCGGTTTTCGGTTTTGAGAAATACGATTTACGGTTATTTCGGTTTTTACATATTCGGTTCGATTTGAACCGAACCGATGCTCACCCCTACCTAATAGGCCTAGTTCAATTTGAAGAACAATGTAGGCCTAGTTCAATCTGAAGAACAACATAGGCCATAATCCCTTATCTTTCTAATAAACCACAAATAACTTTTTGAGGAAAGTGAAACTAACTCTATATATCACGTGTATTCCTTCCACCCCACTACAACCTGCAGGCAGGCAGGCAGGTCATGTGGCTTGTCTAGTTGTGTGTAAAGAATAGCCGGTCCTAAGCTGATTCTGATAATTTAGTCAGTCTACTAGAAGCTGATCCTCGAAAGAAAAGTAGTGTTTAGGGTGGACTGACAGCCGTCTTTATGGGTGAGGTAAGTTATGTTGGAACTTTTGGTTTTTAGTTCCACTTTATAGATATTTCAAATACACCATAGACAAAAGGGAAGAGACTTTTGTTTAGTTCCACATCGCTTAAAACCCACACTTGAGAGTGGGTATATATGTTTACACCTTCTACATGGTTGTAATGAGTGGGTAGTAAGAGGGGTGCTCGCGCGCCCGGGAGGCATTGGGCTAGAATGCATCCGGGTTGGAGGGGAGCTCCAGAAAACCTTAATGCGCAATTAAGGTTAATGCACCCGGGTTGGAGGGGTGCAAATCCGGACCATTTAGCCTCGCGCGTAGGCGGGACACGACCCTACTTTTTGTATTTTCTCTTGGGAGTGAGCCCGCAATTTACTACTCATTCAACACGTCTCATACCCGTTCCTGACTCTCCTCCTGAGATTTGGTTCACGATCTAACAGTATTAGAGTTTTGTAACTCTATTTATTCATTCGTTCTACACAGAGAGAACACACCGCTGAGATCCAAAACCACCAAATAGAGAGAGATCAGAAACGCAGTCGTTCCTCTTCTTCCCTGTTCGATTGTAAGTTGCAGATAGGTACTACTATCTGTAACTCGTTGTTGTATCCTGGAGGAAAGTCGCCGTTCGAGCCTTACAGTTACGATAAGGGGCGAATCTGTTCTTGAGGACAGTGATTCACACGCCTCAACGATTTCGAGTTCTGTTCCACGAAGCTTCTACACCATCAATCTCAAGAAAAGATGGCTTCTCAGAACAATGATCTCGCTGCTGCTGGATCCGCTCAATCTCGCTCAAGGCTACCTGACGTATCGAAGATCGAAGTTTTCAATGGTACCCACTTCAAACGCTGGAGGGAGAGGATCTACGTCTGCCTGGACGTACTGAACTATGCGAAGTACCTGACTAAACCTGAACCTGAAAAGCCGGCGGCTATGGAGTTCGATTCAGCTAACATAGAAGATGCTGCCAACGCTTTCGATGATTTCCAAAAGCTGCACGATGAGTGGCAGTAAGGAAACAAGGTATGCCGATACACTATTCTAAACACCTTGTCGAATGAGATCTTCGATATATACTATTCATATAAATCAGCTTACGAAATCTGGGAAAATATGAATAAGAAGTATATAATCGAAGATGCTGGTACTCAAAAGTACGCTATTGGGAATTATCTTAAATTCCAGTTTGTTGACTCTAGAGATATCTCTTCTCAAATCATTGAATTTCAAGTTCTTTTAAATGATTTGAAAACTGAGGATATTGAACTCCCTGATGCTTTCGTCTCTGGTTGTTTGGTTGAGAAACTACCTGAATCCTGGAAAGACTACAAGGACAAGGTGAAGCACAAAAGGAGGCAGATGAGTCTGGAAGACGTGATTATTCATGTCCGGATTGAAGAGAAAAACAGGAAACTTGACGCAAGATTAGCTACGGAGTTTGACTCTAAGGCTAATATTGTGGAAGGGAATCCCAGTTCTGCTTCTAATCGGCTTAGGAGAAATCCTAAGAAAACCGATAAGAAATCTTCTATTCCGAAGACTAACAATTCCCGTCCTTTTAAGAAAAATAAAGGAAATTGTTATGTTTGTGGAAAACCCGGACATCATGCTTTTCAGTGGAGACACAAGAAGGATGGAGACAACAAAGACGTCACTCCGAAAGCTAATATAGTGAAGGATGATGTCTTTGCTGCTGTTGTCTCTGTTGTGAACATGGTGGCTGAGAAAAAAGACTGGGTTATTGATTCTGGAGCAACACGTCACATCTGTGGTGACTTAAAGTCTTTCTCAGAGTACACCCAAGTGAAAGATGGAGAAGAACGAGTCTATATGGGCGACTCTAGGCCTGTACCCGTCCTGGGAAAAGGCACAGTTCTTCTCAACTTGACTTCTGGGAAAATCCTTTCACTGGGTAATGTACTGCATGTTCCTGACATTCGCTGCAATCTGATCTCTGTGTCACTTTTGGTTCAAGCTGGAATCAAAGTGAACATGGAATGCAACAAGGTAGTGCTTTCTAAGAATGAGACATTCATAGGAAAAGGGTATTGTAACCAGGGTTTATTTATTTTGAATGTACTCAAAACTGTTATTAATGAAAATTCTGCTTCTTCTGCTTACATGGTTGACTCTTTTGATTTGTGGCATGGTAGACTAGGACATGTTTCTGCACCTTATATTAAGAAAATGAGAAAAACTGGTTTATTGCCTAACATCACTAAACCAACGAATGATAAGTGCGAAGTATGTGCTGAAGTTAAAGCCATCAAAAAGGGTTGTTTACCTGTTGTTTCTAGAGATAATACTGATTTGCTTTCTTTAGTTCACACCGATCTTGCTGAATTTAGAAGCTTAATGTCTAGAGGAGGGAAATATTATTATATTACCTTTATAGATGATTACTCTAGATACACGAAGGTATATCTCCTTAGAAACAAGCATGAAGCAGGTGAGATGTTTCTGAAATATAAAGCTGAAGTTGAGAATCAACTAGATAGGAAAATTAAAAGGCTTAGGTCAGATAGGGGAGGTGAATATGAGTCTAATCCATTTGCTGACCATTGTGAACAACTTGGCATAATTCATGAGACTACCCCTCCATATTCACCAGAATCGAATGGGGTAGCTGAAAGAAAGAATAGAACCTTAAAAGAGATGATGAATGCTATGCTAGTTAGTTCAGGTGCACCCCTGAACTTGTGGGGGGAAGCCATCCTATCTGCTTGTTTTGTTCAGAATAGAATACCTTATAAAGCAACTGGCAAGACACCCTATGAGTTATGGAAAGGCTATACGCCTAACCTAAAATATCTCAAAATGTGGGGGTGCCTCGCCAAAGTTCTGTTAGTAGGACCTAAAAAGACAAAATTAGGTTCTAGAACTGTTGATTGTGCGTTCATTGGTTATGCTAATAACAGTGCTGCGTATAGATTTTTGGTGGTTAAGAGTGACTCTGACCAGGTTGCTGTCAATACTACTCTGGAAACCAAAAATGCTGATTTCTTTGAAACTATTTTTCCTTGGAAATCCGTTCTCGAAAGAACTGTTAACCATACCGAACGTATCTCTGAGACTCCTGAAAATTCAGAATTTGAATTGAGAAGGAGTAAAAGAGCGAGGATATCCACCAATTTTGGTGATGATTTTCACATGTTTCTTGTGGATGATGATCCGATAACCTATGATAATGCTATGCATTCTAGAGACGCACCTTTCTGGATAGAAGCAATCAACAGTGAGTTAACCTCAATTATGTCTAATCATACTTGGGAAGTTGTTGATTTACCTCCTGGTGCTAGAGCTATAGGTTGCAAATGGATCTTTAAGAAGAAACTAAGAGCAGATGGCTCTATTGAGAAATACAAGGCTAGGTTGGTTGCGAAAGGATTCTCCCAGAAGAAAGACATAGACTATTTTGACACTTTCGCCCCTGTGACACGAATCTCTTCTATTAGGATTTTAATTGCATTAGCTGCAGTTCATAAGTTGATTATCCATCAAATGGATGTGAAAACTGCTTTCTTAAATGGTGATTTAGAGGAGGAGATTTATATGTCACAGCCAGAAGGTACTATTGTACCGGGTAGTGAGAAGAAAGTATGCAAACTAGTTAAGTCTTTATATGGGTTGAAACAGGCACCTAAACAATGGCATGAGAAATTTGATTCTGTGATGGTGTCTAATGGATACCTGATCAATGATGCAGACAAATGCGTATACTATAAGTCTTTTAATAACTCTTATATTATGCTTTGTCTCTATGTGGATGACATGCTTATTTTGGGACCTAACCTTGATATTATAAATGAGACCAAAAGATTTTTAGCTTCAAATTTTGATATGAAAGACCTTGGTGAAGCTGATCTAATCTTAGGTATTAAAGTTGTAAAGACAAAAGATGGTCTTACATTGTGTCAAGAACACTATGTCGAGAAGTTTCTGAAAAGATTTGGATATTATGACTGTAAGAGGGTGTCGACGCCATATGATGCTAATATCCATCTTAAGAAAAATAAAGGACATAGTGTATCTCAGAAAGAATATGCCCAAATTATTGGTAGCTTAATGTACTTGATGAACTGTACGAGTCCTGACATAGCTTATGCTGTTGGCAGACTGAGCAGATATACTCAGAGTCCTAGTAAAGAACACTGGGTTGCCATTGAGAGATTAGCCAAGTACTTAAAAGGTACCATTAATCATGGGATATCTTTCAAAGGGTCCCCACCTGTGTTAGAGGGTTATTGTGATGCTAACTGGATCTCAGATTCAGATGAGATCAAATCCACTAGTGGTTATGTGTTTACCCTTGGTGGGGGTGCAGTGTCTTGGAAATCTACCAAGCAAACATGTATAGCTCGTTCAACCATGGAGTCCGAGCTAATCGCCTTAGAGAAGACATGTTCTGAGGCTGAGTGGCTTAGAAACCTCTTAGCGGATCTTCCTATTAGTGTAAATGCTCCTCCTACTATGCCTATGCATTGTGATTGTCAAGCTGCTATCACAAAGGCAAAGAGCAAGATTTACAATAGAAAAAGTAGACATATACGTCTAAGACATACAGTGGTAAAACAGCTGTTAAAATCCGGAGTTATATCCTTGGATTATGTGAGGTCAGAGTTGAATTTGGCCGATCCTCTGACCAAACCACTTAATAGGAGGCAAGTGGAAGATACGTCGAGGGGAATGGGACTTATGCCTAAAACAGAAAACAAGAGTGATGGTAACCCCACCTATTTGATTGGTGATCCCATGACTTAGGTTCATAGGGGTAAGAACAAGTCACTGGTTGTTTTTGTGTACTATCGACTATTGTATTTGAGATGTTCCATTCCTATGACGAGATAGTACTGTATTTATGAATACAACTACTGCAGTGAGAAGGTTGAGCTTTGCTCTTAATAGAATCCATATCCCAAATCTAGAGGTGGTGTGTCTAAACTGCAGTACACACTTGATGGAAATCTACCTATACGAGTGAGGAACTGGGTCGGTTCCTATGAAAGCCTTTGGCAGACTTTCTAGAGCACTCATGAAAAACCAGGAATCAGCGCAGGGCCAAAAAGCGCAAAACCGCAGAACAGTGAAGTACTAAGAATTACAATGTGGATGCGAGTCCTCTGTTCACATTTAAGGTTGTTGGTTCATAGAAACTTATTTCACCAACCTCCTGTGAACAAGATTTGCTATCCTAATGGCTGGTTCATAGCTGAAAGGCACCAGTACTTAGGCATTGTGTTCGTGCTACGGCTAGCAGATGAGACAACCACATATTTCAAAATATGTGGGGGAGGTGTAGTCGGTATAGACATAGCATGTGTGGTATATTTTGAAATAGTGGGGGATTGTTGGAACTTTTGGTTTTTAGTTCCACTTTATAGATATTTCAAATACACCATAGACAAAAGGGAAGAGACTTTTGTTTAGTCCCACATCGCTTAAAACCCACACTTGAGAGTGGGTATATATATGTTTACACCTTCTACATGGTTGTAATGAGTGGGTAGTAAGAGGGGTGCTCGCGCGTCCGGGAGGCATTGGGCTAGAATGCACCCGGGTTGGAGAGGAGCTCCAGAAAACCTTAATGCGCATGTGCGGGCACGTCGCACGCGCAGGGGGGGTGCAAATCCGGGCCATTTAGCCTTGCGCGTAGGCGGGACACGACCCTACTTTTTGTATTTTCTCTTGGGAGTGAGCCCGCAATTTATGCGTAACCGCTACTACTCATTCAACACGTCTCATACCCGTTCCTGATTCTCCTCCTGAGATTTGGTTCACGATCTAACAGTATTAGAGTTTTGTAACTCTATTTATTCATTCGTTCTACACAGAGAGAACACACTGCTGAGATCCAAAACCACCAAATAGAGAGAGATCAGAAACGCAGTCGTTCCTCTTCTTCCCTGTTCGATTGTAGGTTGCAGATAGGTACTGCTATCTGTAACTCGTTGTTGTATCCTGGAGGAAAGTCGTCGTTCGAGCCTTACAGTTACGATAAGGGGCGAATCTTTTCTTGAGGACAGTGATTCACACGCCTCAACGATTTCGAGTTCTGTTCCACGCAGCTTCTACACCATCAAGTTAATGGTCCCGATACAGTGGTTCAAAGATTTAGCTCCGTTGGCACGAAATAAAAACTTGAGAGTTCAATCATCAATATATAACTAACCAAGTTGAACAAGAGTCCTAGCTTGTTGCTGGAGGGAGCAAGTGCCTTTTTTCGTCCTGTCCTTGTTGCTGGACTGGAGGGAGCAAGTGCCTGCCTTTTTATCTTTAGGTAAAAGGATAATCTTTCTTTCTTTCTTTTGGAAATAGAGGAGCAAGCGTGCTTTCTGGGGTGGAGCTTTTTCAGTAAATATGGCAGTTAAAGCGTCAAATCCTAGCATAGAAAGTAATCTTCATCATTTCTCTTATAGTTGATAATATGTTCCAGACTTTATTCATAACCTAAAAGTCATCTGATATCGTATATATATGGAAAATTTTCACCTAAAGCATTAATAGTTTATTAAATTGCAGGAAAAGCACGACCTTTTTAAAATTTTCAACCAAAGCACCAGAACGCCTATCCGAAGGGCGTTTTCAATTAAATAATGAATTATTATTAACGTCCGTCAGCGAGCAAACGGAAAAACAAAAAAAAATTATTTAAAAATAGGAAACGCCCATCGGAAGGGCGTTTCCCCCTTACCTCGTTCGCCGCGCCAGATTCCTCAGTGGATCGAAAAAAAAAAATTGGAAACGCCCATCGGAAGGGCGTTTCCCCCTTACCTCGTTCGTCGGGCCGCGCCAGATTCCTCAGCGTATCGAAAAAAAAAAAAATTGGAAACGCCCATCGGAAGGGCGTTTCCCCTTACCTGGCTGCCACGTGCTTCGCTGCCACGCCTCGCTTCGAGCGCCCGCTGCCACGCCTTGCTTGCTTTGCTGCCCCGCTCTGCATCGCTGCCACGCGCTTGCCACGCGCCCGCTGCTTTGCTGCCACTGCTTCGTGCCACGCGCCCGCATGCATTCGCTCCACGCCTCGGCTGCCGCGCCCCGACTTTAGCTGACACGCCTCGGCTGCCGCGCACGCTTTATGCATGTTAATGTCTCGCTGTGCTCACTGGCATGCAACTTTATTTGTCTTTATTTGCTTGCAGCCTTATTTGTTTTGGAGACTGTGTTGTAACATTGGAGACCGGATTGGAGCTGCTTTAGCAGGATTGTGGAGTGAATAAAAGGATAATGAGAGAAATGAGTTTTTTCAGAAGAAGGAGAAGGAGAAGCAAACGAAAGAAAGAAGAGTAGGAACAAAGCAAGAAGAAATACTCCTGTCTTGTTAGCTGGTAATATGAATTTATTTTCGAAAATTATTTAATTGCTATCTTTAAGTTGGTTAATATTTGATAATATTTTTTTAAATATTTCTATAGGTAGATAATAATTATAGAATTTAACAAAATTGTAACAATTATTACAGATGGCTACTCCAAATGATGGAAAAATACCCGGTGGTCCGACAACTCCATTCATTAAACATGAACGAGAATCGCACGTTTCTAAACTAGTATTTTCGGGAGAGGTAAACTTAATTCTAGGTAATTAAATTTTTGCTTGTTAATTTTATTAAATTATACTAATAATGTATATTTATATTACAGCGCTATGATTATCCTGAAGTTAAATTACGTGAGCATGGTGAGTGGCGAGGATCATGGGAGTTGTCTGCAGCCCAAAAGGCCCTGGTAGCGTCGTTCGGTTTTGACTTTATTGACGCTATACGTATTAAACGTCATGACAGGGATCTGATATTGAGCCTAGTTGAACGATGGTGGCCAACACGCAACACATTTCAGCTACCTTTTGGCGAGATGACCATCACTTTAGCTGACACAGTACAGATTCTAGGATTACCTATCGAGGGTAATCCTATATACTTTCACGAGGGATTCAATGTTTCTAATATCATTAGGTCATACCTCGGTGTGGAGCCACCATCTGATATAGGAGGTCGGAGCACTGTTAGACTAACTTGGCTCCGGTCTACTTTCATGCATCTTGATCGCATCGGCGATACGACAGTTGTTGTCGATGATTCACGGGTGATTTATTGTACAAGAGCTTATTTGTTATGTCTCTGCGGTGCATTATTATTTTCTGACGCAACGGGAAATATGATAAACGTCCGACTGCTACCATTTTTTTCAAGATTTGGGTACGCGCACAAAGCATGCATGGGGTGTAGCAGTATTAGCACATTTATATCACTCGATGACATCATTCGTGACTAAGGTTTCAGGAGGAAAAACAGCAAAAAATATTTCTGGATGTCTAACACTTATACAGGTATATTTATATTGCTGGTAGAACATTTTTATAATCAGCTAAAAATAATTTTGGATGTCTAACACTATTGATACTTTCATGCAAATCCATTTTTAGTTCTGGAGTTTCGAGCACTTTGCTATTGGTAGGCCACTTACCATATATAGTGATCAACGAGTATATCCAGCAGGCCTTAAGTGGAACACTGAAAATATAGATTACCAGCATGTTGTCCACAAAGCTGTCTCCATTTACCGGAATCAATTTGACACATTAACCGCGTTTGATGTTAGTATATTAATAACCTCTCATATTTACTAAAGTTCTTAAATGTATATTTTCGTGCATGTCTCAATTTACTTGTTCAACGATACGTAGGTATTCTGGCAACCCCAAAGTGTACCAGAAGATATAATAAACAGTACAAGGGGCTTGAGTCTCCATCGATATTATATTAATTTCAACGGAAATATTATGTTTCATCCGGCTGATCGTGTAATGCGACAGTTTGGACTAAAACAGATGATACCTCTTGATCCTCTACCTTCTAGCATTTCCAAAGCTAATATAGAAGATCGGACGGCCCACTTTCTTGTCGGTTGGCATTCCAGATTTAGCACGCATGGCGTAGAACACATGTCTGAACTTATGACATCGATTGCAGATGGTAAGTTATAGAATACTTAATTTATATTTGAAATAAATTATAATATGATCATGTGAACCACTCATACTTTGTTGATATCTTATAGTGGCAGGTAACGAAGATTTTGTACGTTGGTATGGACATCCGCTAATGCAAAATCGAAAATATCAATTTGAAGAGCCACGGTTCGAAGCACGAGCTATAGATGATCGGAGCCTGCGTGAGCACAGGGGACGTGTAGAATTAGCGGTATTAGTCTATATTTCTACATATAATATCATGGTACTTTTGGTTAACTTTCCAACATTAATTCAGTATGTATTAAAATATTTAGGTGGACGTCTGCATGACCCAGATGTCCCAAGTCTCCGGTGCCGATCCAACTGGGGTATTTGGGGATACTTTAGAATATCTACGACAGCCCCTCGAACCCGATTTTGTACCATTGGATGTCCCGGCCGATCACCCCGTAGGTATTGTCAGGCAGAGACACGCACATCCCCGTACGACTAAGTCACATGCACGTTCTGCAGATGATGCCGAGGGCCCCTCACATCCTTACGCTGGTCCCTCAGATCCTTATGCAGGCCCCTCATATCCTTACGCTGGTACCTCAGATCCTTATGCAGGCCTCTCATATCCTTACGCTGGTCCCTCAGATCCTTATGCAGTGTCACGACCCGCACCCGGATATACGGGTACGAATACGTGGGCCACGCCCAGCCTACGCCGCGGTATCGGCGGTAGAACGCTGTCAAGTATACTATACTAACTACAACTTCTATGAATCTATGTCTAGAAATGTACTCATGTCACATCACGAAAACTAAGGAAGATAAGACAAGAAATAATAACAATATCACTAGAACAACTAGAATCTACAATGATCATAAGATATGAAAGATAAAGAAGGAACAATAAGACTAACTAAGAATAACTACCAGGTAACTCACATAGAAGAATAGTGAGATCCACCTCAGCTAGCAACATCATGAAGTCCAATAATGAGGGCACAACTACTCCTAAAATTTTCATAACGTATCCAGTCAGGAGCGGAACGAGTACATATATCTCATAACAGATCTCAAGATAGAATAAAAGCTATAAGACTGTAAATAGAGCATATACAATGAAATCATGGAGTGTACATATATGTATCATGACATGGTAAGCTGTAGAGCTAGAGCTAGAACAAGAAAGTAGAACTGAATCATGGTATGTACACAAATCAAGGTAAGCTATATATCCAATGTGTGTGAGTAGCAGTTTCAACTTGTGATCGGCTTGGGAAACTGTCAAGAATCGGCCTGGCAAGTCATAAGTGCGGTATATGACTCACACTGTTCAAGATAACAAGGGGATATGATCACAGGCATACGCTACTACTCCCCCTACCCCAACTGGTAGAATGGATCCAAACAGGACACGTCACTGCACGGGATTCTAATGAGAAGGTCGCGAACCTGCTCTAGAATCAGTGACCATATATCGAGCAAGAGCTACAAGGGTGCTTGCACAATACATCCCAACCTAAGAAGGAGAGACATCTCTCGTCGGGATCCAAGAATACCAATCCGTGAGAACCATGTGTCGGGAATAAGCATATCAACACTAAGTACATGAATCATAACAGTTATCATAAATTGTGAATAAGTTATCAGAGAATGTACTCGCCTGGGGTCCTGCTGTCAATATGAATCAGGGTTCAGAGTAAAGCCACAGACCTAAAGATGAAATAATACAAGAGCTGATCAGGGTCAAAAGATATACTAACATCTAGGTCAAACTAAGACAAACTGGGTCAAGGTTGACGTACAGTTGACTTTGGTCAAAATAGTCAACTGTGGTCAACCAGGGTCAAAACTAGTCTAACCTATGTCAAATGTTGACTCTACTTCGACGTCTAGTCAAAGTAGTCAACCATGGTCAAGCTAGTCTCTATAACCATCTACAAGGTCAACTTATGAATTTCAGTGATTTAGAAATCACTGAAATCGACAGGTCTCTAAAACAACCAAAAGGAGAAAATATTATAATAATAGGGTGACACAAAAAGGGAAGAAATCTACAGATGTTGTCGGATGATGAAACTAACATCACCAACGTGTCCAGAATGGTCAAATCAGCTAGGATTGCCTGTCCAAAAGTCCAATTTGGACACATGGACAAAACGGTAATTTTGGGCCAAAATGATGTCCGCCGTTGGACACACTTTGCACCGAAAAACGTGCCGAAATAAAAGTGCTCAAAACCTAACAAATTATATGTCCACGAATCCAGAATGAAGATACGATCCCAACGGTATATCCAGAATTGGATTCCGTTGACCCGATCTCAATTTGGTCCGTTGACGCGGACATTGGAAACCGATTTGCACGGAAAAGCGTGTCGGAGCCAATGTCCTCAAAACTCAGCAAATTATATGTCAACGAGTCCAGAATGACGATACGAACTCAACGGTATATCCAGAATTGGATTCCGATGAGCCGAACTCAAAATGACCCGTTGGCCCGGATATTGGTATCCGACTTGCACCGAAATGCGTGCCGGAACCAATGTCCACTAAAACCTAGCAAATTATATGTCAACGAGTCCAGAATGACGATACGAACTCAACGGTATATCCGGAATTGGATTCCGATGAGCCGGCGTCAAAAAGTCCCGTTGACTCAGAAAGTGGGACCCGCTTTGCACCGAAATGCGTGCCCGGGCCCACGTTCTCCAAATCTAACAAACTTTATATGAAAACAGGCCAGAACGACGCCACGAGTCTACTGGTGGTGTCAGAATTTGAATCCGGAGTCCCGGGTTCAAAAATGGAATTTAACTAGTGCAAATTAAAGAATTCGAACGGCCAACTTTGGCGTCGAATTCGACCGACCTAACAAACTCAAACTGAAATGAAATCTAAAGGGGACAGGAAGAGGGTTATACCAGCTGTGCACCGGAACTGGTGGTGCGCAAAACGGAGCTGCGACGATGAAGATACGAACCCGCGAAGTTGGCGTCACGAAACTGTCCAAAAATAGTACAAATTAAAACGTCAACTTGGTGGCCAATTTTCACACAGCAAACGACAGAATTAACGGTTCAAATTTGACAGAGGCGAAGAGGGATATACCGAGATTGCGATGGAGCAAGAAGTTCGCCGATCCAACGGTCGGATTGTCCAGAAAATCGACACGAAGTTGCTGCTCCGAAACGCGAATTCTGAAATTTCTCCCCCCGCGCGTCGACGGAACTCCGTGCAAAACGCACGAAACGCCTAGACGGCGCGTCCCGGAGGACGTTGGCCGCCACAGGGTGGCGCCTGGGGGTCGCCCGACCATGGGGGGGCCGGCCACGCGGCGCACGACGGCGCACGGCGGCGCACGGCGGCGCGTGCGCGCGGCCTACTGCTGTGCGCACGCTGTTGCGTGCTGCTGCCGCAGCTGCTGCGCTCGCTTGCTGCTGCAGCGCACGGTGCGACGTGGCGAGGGCGGCGGTCAGGCGTCGGCCAAGGCGGCGGTGGCGGAGTGGTGTTGATGTGGTGGTGGGAGTGGTTCGAAGTGAAGAAGGAGGAGGGAGTTGTAGAGTTCGGGAGGAGGAGACCGAGATGAGTTGCTCGGGGAGGAGCCGAGGTGAAGTCGGGAGGTTGGGGTGGTCGGCCATGGGGGCTCGGTATGGAGTGGTGGTGTGTAGAAGAAGAAGGAGATGAAGAAGAAGAAGAAGTTGATGGCTGTGGTGGGGATGTTGTGTTTTTTAAAATGAGAGTGGGAGAGAGATATTAATGTGTGTGTGTAGATATTAATGAGAGAGGGAGAGAGAGAATGTAGAATAGAGAGATAGGGATGGGGTGTTCGGCCACATGGGGGGGGTGTTTGTTGTGCTGGTGAGGGTGATGGGTGAGAGAGTGAGGGTGATGGGTGAGAGAGTGTGTATATAAATTATTTAATGAGAGAGAGAAAGAGATATTTGAGTGTATTATATATATAACATATATAGAGAGAGATATATAGAGAGAGGATAGAGAGGGGAGGTGGTGGTCGGCTAGCATAGGAGGGTTAGGAGAGAGAGTAATGTGAGGATGAGAGAGAGAGAGTTACACTATATATATATATGTATATATATGAAATGGAGAGAGAAAGGGATATTTATATAAAATAAACGAATTATATTTTCGAGTAGGCAAAAATGGGAAAACACCAGTGGGGTGTATGGGCAGTCATGACAGGGCCCACACTAAACTGGGTTGGGCGTTGGGCTAAGTTTGGATAAAGTCGAAGCCAAGATTTAATTAGAATAATAATTAAAATCAATTAAAATCTTGGATGAAATAGGAGCACAAGGGAGATCGAAATTGTGGCACGCAAGTGGCACCTGCATAGTTTACTCAAAACAGGCCAGGGCCATATTTTGGGTCGACTTGATTGGACCGATATCGGGTCCGGAAATTAAATGGGAAATTAAATCAGATTTTACGGCAGATAATTAATTGGCCTAAATTGAACCGGAAGTTGTGCGAAGGAAATGGAGCACAAAATGGAGTGTCTGAGTGGGACACAATGGTCATGGGTGAAGAGCGTCTCGAGTAGATCAGGCATGACAAGTTGGTTCTGAGAAAACGACTGGTCTGGTGCTCCTAAATTAAAAGCCACGGTAACGTGCTTATGGGGATCAAGAAAAAGAGTGGGAAATCAATTAATAATTTAAATGGTCTAAATTGACCCGAACTTGCGCGATACAAAAGGAGCGCAAGGGAACGAGTTTGGATGGGACATGATATATCAAAATGAAGATAATCTCGTCTACTACAAACTCCAAGAAGGAAGTTTCCAGAGACTGGCATCCCTGATGCTCTAGAATTCCAAGTCACGGTAAAGAGCATTAAATGATAATAACTAATTAAATCAAAATTAATTATCGAGAATAAATCATTTAGGAAATTCGAAAAAAATTCCAGAATTTCAGGGGGCTTACAACCTACCCACCTTATAGAAATTTCGTCCTCGAAATTAAGGTTGTAGTAGGGGTAAAACAAGATAGAAAGTTTTAGGCAAAAACTTGTGCACGATCATAGAATGATGAGTTTGCACAATCAAGATAATCGATTCGAAATTGTTCAGGCACGATGATGGATTTTGGCACGATAGAATCAAAATATGAACAGAATCATATAGGCACGATATTAGATAAGTTAAGTCATTGGGACACGATTCAGAAAATGAGACTCCGGCATAATCAAGGATAGTCTGAAACCTAATCGTGATTGGAATAGAATTTAGTCATTTGCCAGAATTGAATCAAAAGTTTAAAGCACGAGTGATGTTAGCATTGTCCAATCACGATGAAAATAAATAATTTAGTCTCAGCACGATTTAAATTGATCAAGTTTTGAGTAAATCAGAATTTGGGCAAGATAGAGAACTTAATCAACGAAGTCTGGACACGAACATCTAAGAAGGAAATCATATCACGATGGAATTCGAAACCATTTAAGTTTAATCAACAATCAAGACCATTTGGCACGATAAACTAGACAACCAGAATCGATTGGTCAATCAGAGAGGATCAATTTCACGATATCAAAATATAATAAACAAATCAAGGATGTAGAATTGAATTGCTTCTGTTATCATAGAAACCAGAATATGGGATCATAGGAGGAAGCCGGGTAATCATCTCGCTCTGCTTCGACTACTACCAACAATGTCTACTCCGAGACGGATGATTACGATACTTCCTCGATCTCTCCCAAGATAAAAGATACGAAAATTTTGAAATTTTCAAGGTTTTCAAAGTATGGCTGACAGAAGTAGATACGAGATAGGTAATTGGTAGAACCAAGACATAATTGATCAAGACGGAGGAAGTAAGGATAAGATGAGGAAATCATCATGCGATGAGGAAGAGAAGAATGGAAAAAACAGAAGTAATAGTAGGAACTGCTCTTGCCCAATAGGTTAAAACAAGTGAATCGATTTAAGATACGATCTGATAACCATACACGTCTATCCCAAATCATGTTGCCAGAATTCTGGCCACGCCAGTAAGCATAGCGGTAATAAACAATAAAGTCCATAACTATGGTATACACCCTATAATCATGTCACCTAGATTCCTTACCACGCCACCCGGTATGGCTGCAAGAGAACCTAAATGACATAACTAGGATAGTATATCCAAAATCAGGCTCTATGTCCATGTCTCGCTAGCTAATATGACTGCGATGAATTCTAAACTCCATAAATAAAGTAGACACTTACCGTTCTCATCGTCCTTGTCCAAAATATGTTTATCAGGATATCTTAACTTAATTCTTAAAAGAATTATCCAAAACAAAATTAAAGGTCAACAACGAATATTAAGATTTAAAATTCAACAACAAGTCAAGGGTAAGTTAATAGAAACAACGGAAACAACTTCCGTGATAGGGTTCAGAGAAAAATCTCAGGAAAAGTCCAGAGGGTACTACCTAGGTCAAGATAGAAAATGGTGGAATATAATCTAAACAAACCTCGACCATGATACGAGGTTGGTAAATCATATTCTCTCCCCAACCTAGATGATATACAAGTTCAACTTATAACTTCCCCCTGGGGTCCACAAACTTATCCCAAGAAGGAATAAAGTTTGATACAGACAGATATTTCAGAAATCATGACGAATGGAAACAAGTGGGAAAAGATTTGAAAGCCTTCGAAATAAGATTCCCAGGGGTCATCCCTGAAATCTACCAAGAGTTCCTAATATGTGACTGAGTACCAAAATCCTAAAATATTTCATGACTCAACCTTAATCCTAGGGCAGGCTCGCAGTAGTACAGATAAGCTCAAGTACTACCACGACTTCGCATTAATTGCAAAGACTGACCTGCATGGGCCACCACTAAAAACGTGTCACGACCCGCACCCGGATATACGGGTACGAATACGTGGGCCACGCCCAGCCTACGCCGCGGTATCGGCGGTAGAACGCTGTCAAGTATACTATACTAACTACAACTTCTATGAATCTATGTCTAGAAATGTACTCATGTCACATCACGAAAACTAAGGAAGATAAGACAAGAAATAATAACAATATCACTAGAACAACTAGAATCTACAATGATCATAAGATATGAAAGATAAAGAAGGAACAATAAGACTAACTAAGAATAACTACCAGGCAACTCACATAGAAGAATAGTGAGATCCACCTCAGCTAGCAACATCATGAAGTCCAATAATGAGGGCACAACTACTCCTAAAATTTTCATAACGTATCCAGTCAGGAGCGGAACGAGTACATATATCTCATAACAGATCTCAAGATAGAATAAAAGCTATAAGACTGTAAATAGAGCATATACAATGAAATCATGGAGTGTACATATATGTATCATGACATGGTAAGCTGTAGAGCTAGAGCTAGAACAAGAAAGTAGAACTGAATCATGGTATGTACACAAATCAAGGTAAGCTATATATCCAATGTGTGTGAGTAGCAGTTTCAACTTGTGATCGGCTTGGGAAACTGTCAAGAATCGGCCTGGCAAGTCATAAGTGCGGTATATGACTCACACTGTTCAAGATAACAAGGGGATATGATCACAGGCATACGCTACTACTCCCCCTACCCCAACTGGTAGAATGGATCCAAACAGGACACGTCACTGCACGGGATTCTAATGAGAAGGTCGCGAACCTGCTCTAGAATCAGTGACCATATATCGAGCAAGAGCTACAAGGGTGCTTGCACAATACATCCCAACCTAAGAAGGAGAGACATCTCTCGTCGGGATCCAAGAATACCAATCCGTGAGAACCATGTGTCGGGAATAAGCATATCAACACTAAGTACATGAATCATAACAGTTATCATAAATTGTGAATAAGTTATCAGAGAATGTACTCGCCTGGGGTCCTGCTGTCAATATGAATCAGGGTTCAGAGTAAAGCCACAGACCTAAAGATGAAATAATACAAGAGCTGATCAGGGTCAAAAGATATACTAACATCTAGGTCAAACTAAGACAAACTGGGTCAAGGTTGACGTACAGTTGACTTTGGTCAAAATAGTCAACTGTGGTCAACCAGGGTCAAAACTAGTCTAACCTATGTCAAATGTTGACTCTACTTCGACGTCTAGTCAAAGTAGTCAACCATGGTCAAGCTAGTCTCTATAACCATCTACAAGGTCAACTTATGAATTTCAGTGATTTAGAAATCACTGAAATCGACAGGTCTCTAAAACAACCAAAAGGAGAAAATATTATAATAATAGGGTGACACAAAAAGGGAAGAAATCTACAGATGTTGTCGGATGATGAAACTAACATCACCAACGTGTCCAGAATGGTCAAATCAGCTAGGATTGCCTGTCCAAAAGTCCAATTTGGACACATGGACAAAACGGTAATTTCGGGCCAAAATGATGTCCGCCGTTGGACACACTTTGCACCGAAAAACGTGCCGAAATAAAAGTGCTCAAAACCTAACAAATTATATGTCCACGAATCCAGAATGAAGATACGATCCCAACGGTATATCCAGAATTGGATTCCGTTGACCCGATCTCAATTTGGTCCGTTGACGCGGACATTGGAAACCGATTTGCACGGAAAAGCGTGTCGGAGCCAATGTCCTCAAAACTCAGCAAATTATATGTCAACGAGTCCAGAATGACGATACGAACTCAACGGTATATCCAGAATTGGATTCCGATGAGCCGAACTCAAAATGACCCGTTGGCCCGGATATTGGTATCCGACTTGCACCGAAATGCGTGCCGGAACCAATGTCCACTAAAACCTAGCAAATTATATGTCAACGAGTCCAGAATGACGATACGAACTCAACGGTATATCCGGAATTGGATTCCGATGAGCCGGCGTCAAAAAGTCCCGTTGACTCAGAAAGTGGGACCCGCTTTGCACCGAAATGCGTGCCCGGGCCCACGTTCTCCAAATCTAACAAACTTTATATGAAAACAGGCCAGAACGACGCCACGAGTCTACTGGTGGTGTCAGAATTTGAATCCGGAGTCCCGGGTTCAAAAATGGAATTTAACTAGTGCAAATTAAAGAATTCGAACGGCCAACTTTGGCGTCGAATTCGACCGACCTAACAAACTCAAACTGAAATGAAATCTAAAGGGGACAGGAAGAGGGTTATACCAGCTGTGCACCGGAACTGGTGGTGCGCAAAACGGAGCTGCGACGATGAAGATACGAACCCGCGAAGTTGGCGTCACGAAACTGTCCAAAAATAGTACAAATTAAAACGTCAACTTGGTGGCCAATTTTCACACAGCAAACGACAGAATTAACGGTTCAAATTTGACAGAGGCGAAGAGGGATATACCGAGATTGCGATGGAGCAAGAAGTTCGCCGATCCAACGGTCGGATTGTCCAGAAAATCGACACGAAGTTGCTGCTCCGAAACGCGAATTCTGAAATTTCTCCCCCCGCGCGTCGACGGAACTCCGTGCAAAACGCACGAAACGCCTAGACGGCGCGTCCCGGAGGACGTTGGCCGCCACAGGGTGGCGCCTGGGGGTCGCCCGACCATGGGGGGGCCGGCCACGCGGCGCACGACGGCGCACGGCGGCGCACGGCGGCGCGTGCGCGCGGCCTACTGCTGTGCGCACGCTGTTGCGTGCTGCTGCCGCAGCTGCTGCGCTCGCTTGCTGCTGCAGCGCACGGCGCGACGTGGCGAGGGCGGCGGTCAGGCGTCGGCCAAGGCGGCGGTGGCGGAGTGGTGTTGATGTGGTGGTGGGAGTGGTTCGAAGTGAAGAAGGAGGAGGGAGTTGTAGAGTTCGGGAGGAGGAGACCGAGATGAGTTGCTCGGGGAGGAGCCGAGGTGAAGTCGGGAGGTTGGGGTGGTCGGCCATGGGGGCTCGGCATGGAGTGGTGGTGTGTAGAAGAAGAAGGAGATGAAGAAGAAGAAGAAGTTGATGGCTGTGGTGGGGATGTTGTGTTTTTTAAAATGAGAGTGGGAGAGAGATATTAATGTGTGTGTGTAGATATTAATGAGAGAGGGAGAGAGAGAATGTAGAATAGAGAGATAGGGATGGGGTGTTCGGCCACATGGGGGGGGGGTGTTTGTTGTGCTGGTGAGGGTGATGGGTGAGAGAGTGAGGGTGATGGGTGAGAGAGTGTGTATATAAATTATTTAATGAGAGAGAGAAAGAGATATTTGAGTGTATTATATATATATAACATATATAGAGAGAGATATATAGAGAGAGGATAGAGAGGG
Source organism: Iris pallida (assembly GCA_029216955.1). NCBI lineage: Eukaryota > Viridiplantae > Streptophyta > Magnoliopsida > Asparagales > Iridaceae > Iris > Iris pallida. Next base: position 5,397,954 of record JANAVB010000799.1, on the reverse strand, counting down.
GAGGTGGTGGTCGGCTAGCATAGGAGGGTTAGGAGAGAGAGTAATGTGAGGATGAGAGAGAGAGAGTTACACTATATATATATATGTATATATATGAAATGGAGAGAGAAAGGGATATTTATATAAAATAAACTAATTATATTTTCGAGTAGGCAAAAATGGGAAAACACCAGTGGGGTGTATGGGCAGTCATGACAGGGCCCACACTAAACTGGGTTGGGCGTTGGGCTAAGTTTGGACAAAGTCGAAGCCAAGATTTAATTAGAATAATAATTAAAATCAATTAAAATCTTGGATGAAATAGGAGCACAAGGGAGATCGAAATTGTGGCACGCAAGTGGCACCTGCATAGTTTACTCAAAACAGGCCAGGGCCATATTTTGGGTCGACTTGATTGGACCGATATCGGGTCCGGAAATTAAATGGGAAATTAAATCAGATTTTACGGCAGATAATTAATTGGCCTAAATTGAACCGGAAGTTGTGCGAAAGAAATGGAGCACAAAATGGAGTGTCTGAGTGGGACACAATGGTCATGGGTGAAGAGCGTCTCGAGTAGATCAGGCATGACAAGTTGGTTCTGAGAAAACGACTGGTCTGGTGCTCCTAAATTAAAAGCCACGGTAACGTGCTTATGGGGATCAAGAAAAAGAGTGGGAAATCAATTAATAATTTAAATGGTCTAAATTGACCCGAACTTGCGCGATACAAAAGGAGCGCAAGGGAACGAGTTTGGATGGGACATGATATATCAAAATGAAGATAATCTCGTCTACTACAAACTCCAAGAAGGAAGTTTCCAGAGACTGGCATCCCTGATGCTCTAGAATTCCAAGTCACGGTAAAGAGCATTAAATGATAATAACTAATTAAATCAAAATTAATTATCGAGAATAAATCATTTAGGAAATTCGAAAAAAATTCCAGAATTTCAGGGGGCTTACATGCAGGCCCTTCATATCCTTACGCTGGTATCTCAGATCCTTATGCAGGCCCCTCACGTCCTCATGCTGATACCTCGGATAGTTATGAGGGGGCATCCCAGAGTTATCATGGAGCATCCCAGAGTTACGAGGGCACGCCGCAGGACACTTCTCATGCCTTTGATTGGAATTATTACAAGGAGACGACGGGGTATTCATTGTTTGGTCCAAGCCATCTTGATCCAAGTAGCCAATTTTATTCGACCCCATCAGTGCTACCTTCACAAGTGGAGGAGCCACCGGAGGTCACTGAGGAAAGAAGAAGAAGGCTAGGTCTAAGGCAAGTAGACCGCAGAGACTATAGAAGGGATGATAGAGGCAGGTAGTTTATTTCATTTCTTTGAGAAATCATGTATGAAGGGAGTTGATGTTATTTCAAATAATAAATTATGTATGAAGGGAGTTGATGTTATTTACTGTGATCAATATGAACCATATTGCACACTCCTACTTCATCAACTTGTCCATATGGTTATATACTTTGATCATGTGAACCATATTGATGACATATACAGATTGCAGCCAACATAGATCAAATGAAACATCATTAAAATTTAAAAAAAATTTAAATTAAACCAACACTTCAAACTATATCATTATTAGGCAAATTACAATAAACACTAAAAATAATAAAAAAATACTACAAATACAATCACTCAAGTTACAATAATTACTGTATCGGTTGATTTGTGCATGTTCTTTTGTTGTGCCCTATCCCGCCACAATTCGTGTAATGGAGATCCCTTGTCGCCAGCTCTCGCGTCACAATACGGTTCTTCTTCGGTCTTCCAGCTCTGCGTCCAACAAGTGGTACTCCGATTTGACCTCTTACCAATTCACTTTGAGGAGTGTAGGGGGATGGAATTGGTTCCATACGTGGAAAATATACACTTCTAAGTGTTGTAACTGAAAATTCCACAGGATAAAAATTTTCCACTGTAAAGTTAGATGAATGACAAGCATAACAAGCATGTACACATGGTAGTAGAGTATGTTGCCACCGACCACATGTGCAACATTTACGGTCTAGCTGAACCACATAGCATCTACTTGTTGCATGATCAAATATTTCGAATAATAAATTATCAAAACGCAACAACTGTAAATGGTGTGCCTCTCTCATGATACGTGTCATAGTTTTAAGCATTCTTGGACAAAAGTCTGTATGCATATTTTCAGTATTTGTTCGATGCTTGTCATGCAATGTTATAATTTTAGCTCTAATGCCATCAAGCAAAGTTGTTATCGGCTTATCACGCAAACTTTTTATCCAACCATTAAAACATTCAGCAATATTTGATGTGTTGATATCTAATCGTGGACATGGTGCATAAGCAGTGATCCAGTGCGAGAAAATACGATTTTCATCATTTGAACCTACAAGCCAATTGAAAACATTTATATCTGCTGATTTTATTCTTTCGAACCACTCATTCGCATCAACCTCATTGTAAGATCGGGCAAGTTTATCTAACCATTCTAGATATTTTCGTGAACCCGAACCAGGAAAATGACCTTTTATATTTTGCTTGAAGTGTTGGATGCAAAAAAAATGGGGAGAGTTTGGAAAAATTTCTCGTATTCCACGAATTAATCCTTTCTGCTTATCTGATATAAATGAAATACTATCCCATCGTTCAAAAAAACTTTCAAAAGACATTTTCAAACAGTTTAAAAACCATGTCCATGAATCAGTATTTTCTTTTTCAGCAACACAATAAGCAATGGGATATAATTGGTAGTTTGGATCATGAGCACATGCAACAAATAAGTTACCTTGATATCTAGATGTAAGAAAAGTAGCATCAATGCTAATAACAGGTAAACAACCGCTTAGAAAACCATCCATGCAAGCTTTGAAACAAATAAAAATCCTTTGAAATACATTATTTCCTACTGTTTTTAAAAAACATTTGTTTCCGGGATTGGTTTCCATAATTGTAAATCCATATTTTTCAAGACTACCATACGCATCAATGTAACTACCGTTAATTTCTGACAATGCAAGTTCCTTAGCTCTCCAAGCTTTGGAATATGTAATATGCAAACGATGGTCTCTAAGTATATCACACACAATGTTGGCTGGACTATAAGAGTTGTCATCTCTAATTTTACCAATTATTTTATTTCTTACCCATGCGATAGTAGCCAATGGATGATGTCCTCCTGTAAATCCACCTGAACATGAATGTCTTGCTTCAAATGTACGAATTTCAAAAGTATTACCGTTGCCGACGGCTCTAGCATATACTCTCCAACAACAATTTGGAGAATCACAAGTATATACAATTCTATGGGGATTATTATGTTTAGATGAACAACTAAAATTATATCTAATTGCTAAATCACTAATAAAATTTCTAAACTCATACGGAGAATTAAATGATTTACCAACAAATAATTCGGAAGTGGAAGAATCTAAATTATCATCATTTGACAAATAATAATCTAAATCTTCTACTAAATCATCACTATTTTTATCGTCAATATCCCTATTTTCAGTCTCAACGTTCTCTTCAATTTGGTTTGTAGCGCTAGGGCCGGCACCAAATTGATCAGGGTTATTACAAAAACGTTGACTACTGGAAATGATATTTGTCATAGTACTTGATACTGAGGGATTAACGTAAATTTTAATACAAGATGAACCTAGACAATTTTGAACAACAAAATTCCATGCTTCTTCACTATCTACTACTAAAAAAGTATCTGTAAAAAACCAACTTATGGTAAATTCATAAGTAATGGAAAACCGTTTACTAATAATATTACGTAAACCGTCTAATGTGATATTATAATAAGTAGAAATTAGATGAGTACTACCTCCTTGATAAGACAATCCATCTAGTATACCTCCATGATTGCAAATAATTGTTAAATTTTGATCCATCGTTACAAACTTGTAGCTTACGAACGGATGTTCGAAATGAAAGTTGAGAGCAGCTTCCAAAGAGTGGAATCGAAGAAAAGCTTCTGTCTTTTTTCCTCTTCTGTCTTTCTGTAAGCTTCTGTTTTTCTTTCTCTTCTGTCTTTCTGTCTGCAATAGAAGAAGAAGAAGAAGTGGAAGAAAATGAAGAAGTGAATGAGAACTGCTTCTTCAAATTCCTATATAAGGTAAAAATCTATCCGTTATCAAAACGTTACCTATCCTATTTTGAACGTTACCTATCTTTTACCTACTCCCTATATGTTTTTAACGTTATACAGTGATAATAGTCGGTTCACCCGAGTGCAGATTCGTGCATAAATTACGTGAAAGCGACGTGAAAGTTATTCGCGCATAAATTACGTGAAACGACGTAAAAGTTTGCGTGAAAGCGACGTGAAACCTACTAAAGGGGCGGGAATATTAATTGATTGGACGGAGGATTGTACAAATATTCGAGAAAAAAAAAAATATTCATGCACTAACGTTCGTGTATACTGATTAAATGATTGAAAATATTCCCACTTAACGTCCGTCCATCCAACCGTTAATAGATTTTAAAAAAAATTATAAAATATTCAAAACGCCCATCGGAAGGGCGTGCTGATGCTTTCGTTGGAATTTTTTAAAAAGTTGTGCTGTGTATACAATTTAATATATTTTAGATGCTTTAGGTGAAAATTTCCGTATATATATTCTAAATTTGTATGGTATAAGTTCATATTGCTGGCTATCCGGCCACTATGTGGCTATATGTCGGAGCTGGTATGCTATCTGGGATCTTAAGACATAAGCAAAGCGTCGTGACAGTACGTAGATTCTAAACATATCACGCGGTTTGACTGACAATTTTGGGATGCAGATATCTGCGACATGCATGCATGCTTCCTTCTGTTATGAACCAAAATACTACCGAGTGCTACATCTGTTTGATTTGAAATCTCTGTGATAAGTAAATATTGATGCATGCATAATGAAGTAATTCTCATGTTTTGCATCTTCTGCAGGAAAATTTACAACTGATCATGTTGGCAAAGCTTGGGCTAGGCTGCAGAGATTGATTGTATCAAGGCTAGGAGGAGAAAGAGTAATAACAGTACTTGTCCCTCAATTCCATGACCAGTTGACATTTTTCTTTCACAGGCACGCACCTGTGTCACATCCATGCAAAGTGCCACTGCCTTTCGCCAGGCCGTACCGTGTCCAACTCATGAAGGCGACAAGCATATGAACGGACTACAATCAGATAGCCAAATGAACAACAAATTGCACTGATGATGTATTTGTTCATGGAATGAAATTTATGAAAAACATAATTAATTTGAGAAGAGGTTTAGTTGGGATTAACCAGTAAAGTTTACATTTGCCTATGTAATTGAGGATGAATTTTCAGATGACCAACAAAGCACTGAGTGAGTGATATGTTTGTTCATGGAATCAGCCTGGAATGTAATCTGATCGATGGATCTTAATTTCATGTCTAATGGCAATATATGACTATGTTTTTGTGGTCATGATGGCCAGTAAATTTACAGGTGGCTATGGTTACTGACAATTATATCAATTTTTGTTCCTTGATTGTGTAAACACATCTTATTTTCGGTCAAAGAAAATTACACTTTTTTTTTTCCATGGCAACTTCAAGCATAAACTGCTCTGAATTTGCAAATATTCTTCTTTGTGCATAATAATCAACAGCATACGCAAAATTCACACACGCAAGCTACTCATACAACTGAAGCATAACCTGCTCTGAATCTACACTCACTCTTAGGCCTCGTTTGGTTACCAGAATTTTTGTTTGGGAAAGGAAAGCTATTCCTTTCCTGTGTTTGGAAGCCAAAGGAAACAAGTTGGAAAGGAAAAATGATTCCCAAGAGGTAGGAAAATAGAGGGGAAAGTGGTTCCCCCCATCCGAGGAATCACTTTCCCTCTTAACTTTTCTGCATTTATTACAAAAATTTTTGACCAAAATATCCCTGCTCAAAAGTATAATTTACCATTTTTATCCATAATACCTTTTAGACAAAAATATTTTTGAGTAATAAGTTTTCTCATTAGCACGAGAGTATTATTGAAAAATTGACTTGATTTTGTTTCCTTTCCTTACAAACACCAAACACTATAATGGAAAATAAAGATATATTCCGGCAATAATCCCGGTCTTTCCAAACACCGGAAAAAAAATTGATGGAAATTTTAATTTTCCAAAGGAAAAGAAATACCAAAGAATCAATTTTCTTTCCTTTCCATTCCGCGAACCAAACGAGGCCTTAAAGTCGAACAACTAAATTTGTTATTTTTCAAATTATAATTCTACAAAATATTTTATATTTTTCTTAATTTATAACTCAACAAGCAATCACCAATCAACTCTAATCCAAGTTGTTGAAGTGGGAGTCATCCGTCCCATCAATTCGGATTCGAACCGACATGTAGAATGCAACATGTGTATCCTTTGTGGTTACCGAGGAGAGATATAAGGTCCTTGCCGGGTAACGGAAGATCAGTGGATCGAGTCACGGGGGCGTATTATTTCGTCTATTTATTTGGTGGGAGTTGGGGACAGTGGGTCCAACATGCATGCAATACAGCATGCACTAAGTCTCGTAATCGTCGGGCATTAAAAAAAAGGTCTACATCCTACATCTAAAAAAAATACATAATAAATGTCACGACCCGCACCCACTGTGAGGGTACGAGAACGTAACAACGTCCAGCCTACGCCGCAGTGTCGACGGTAGAACGCTGTCCTAGGTCAATCATCTAACAATATAAAGGTACCTGTACAGTATATACACTCCGAATGGAGGTGACATAGCAATATACAGTCTCAATCACATCTAAGGCAGAATGATAAGATGAAAAGATAGATAAATAATGGAATGGAAGAAAATACATAATAACCAGAGAGTCTAAGTGTCTAAGATAACATCTCAACAACATCCCGAATACAAGTCCCAACTACTGAATATAAAAGAATATATACAATCTAAATCTCAAGTGACAGAAATAGTAAACCTAGACTAGGGAGCCTCAGTCTCTAAGCTAATGGATCAGGCTGGAAATCTGGGTCACACGAGCCATCTACAGCTGTCCCATAGAAGGTGTCTATGCAGGCCTCATCCTCATCCTCTGTAATATTTTCAACAGGTCCAGTCAGGACAGGAGCGAGCACAAAATATCTCACGCAGTTCATATCAAGTTAGGAAATATAAAGCATGCAATAGAGTAAGGTACATGAAACGCTGAAGGAAAAAAGTATATAAAAAACAGTAGAGATTTGATAACAGAAAATATCTAAATATGATAAGTAAGAACTGTAAGCCTACTGTGATTTAGAGTACAATATGGTTATGTAAACGGGTTAGGTTATACAATAAAATGGGACTCCTTTGCACGTGAGTGTACAATGGACATATACAATTTCTTATACAATAGGATTGATCACATAACCACTTCTACTCTCCCTCCCCAATCAATACACAAGGATCCAATTCAGTTACGTTACCTTATACAATGGCTTTTACAATGGCTTGTACAATGGCTTGTATAATGGCTCAATGTGATAATGAGAGTACAATATGCACAATGAGTGTACAATGATAAGGGTATTCAATAAATACAATATGTAAGTGAAACGCACATCACAATATGTATTTAGTGAATACAAGGAGATAACATCTCAGAAGAAGATCCGTATAGTACCAATCCGTGATAACGATCGTGTCAGCATCAAGTACAGTAATCTAGAGCAAGAATATAAATCCAGACAAGTATGAAACGGTCAGAGAATGTACTCGCCTGATCTTCTGAGTGTCTGAAGAGAATATACTGTCCGAGGAGTGGTGTTTGTCTCCTATAGAACAGTACAAGTCACAACAAGTCCAGAATGGTAAAATAAAGTTCTACTATGCACTCTACATGAGTCTAGGTCAAACTAGGCCAAAGTCAACTCTTGATCAACCTAGAAGTCAAACTAGGTCAAACTAGGCTAATCAAGTCTCACTAGGCCTAACCAGCCTATTCTAGCAAGCACACATCATCACAAGCCTTACTAGTCTATCAACACACAGTTTATAGGTGTATATACATAGGCTAATACAATCTATATTGGTAATACATTGCTTCCACACATTATATACATATACTATTTTAATATAAGCAACATTACATATATATATTACATTATAGGCAATATGCACATACATTATATATATATTACATATTCATCCAGCAATTTAGAGATATTATATATATACATATATTCATAGAGAGAGAGACAAGTGTGTGTGAACAACCAGTGTGTGGGTGATGAATGGTAGTGTCAATGGGCATGTGCATGTGTGTGCCTACATGTGTGTGTAGACTATTCAGAAATCAATAGAGAAAAGTGTGTGTATATCTTGTGTGTAAGACAATAGAAAATAGTGCATTGAAAGTTCAAAACAGTGTGGTGACCACATGACAGTAATCATTGAAAACAATGTAGTGTACATGTGTACAGTGGTATAGAAAAACAGTGCAAACAATGTGGCATGATTCCTGGAAAAAAATCAGTGAGTATGCTAACAGAAAAACAGAGAGTGATACCCTGGAAAACATGACAGTTTCAGGCTAAGCCTTGGGCTGAATTTAAGGGGTTTTAGGACAGCTATGTAGGGCTGTAGGGACTGGGATTTGGGGGCCAAATGGCTGTCAATGGGACAGCTAACATGGTGGTATTAAGGGGCAGGTTTGGACAGCCTTGTAGCTGTGTTCAAGGCTGTTCATAGGTTGATTTAGGACTGGAATGTGGAGCTAAACCTGGCAAATTTAAGCAGTATAAACTGCTGCTACCAGGAAAGGCAAGCCCAAGATTCCAAATCAGTGAATCCTAGTGAATAGGAACATTCTCAGAAAAACATGTTTCAGTTTATAGTGTCTCAGGAATTTGATTAAACAGTGTATCACAGAATTAGTGAGATGCAAAGTGTGTGTGAATAATTGTGTTATGAGGGTGTGAGGAAAAATAGTGTGTCAATGTTCCAGTTTACAAAGAGCATTCACATAGGTAGGAGTATTAGCCCATACCCTCAGGGTTTTAAAGAACTGACCATATCAGTTGACAGTTAAAGAAAAAAAAACAATATGTAAACCCAAACAACTTGACAGTTCAGTCATGCAATCAACTTGACAGTTAGCAGCTTTTATTCGAATTCTCACCTTGTTTTCTAACACATTACAAACCACATTCTAGTAATGAATCTACTCTGTAATTTGAACATCAATTTCAGTTTAGAAACTGGAATTTAAATCAGAATTTGAAGAACAGGTATATGTATTATATCATTCAACACATAACAGTCCAACTCACAAACCAATCCTATTACATGAACATAAAAGCTAATCTATCATGTAAAACCAACCCAGCAGGTACTAATACACATGTACACTTAATTTAATATGACATTAGAATCAGTTCGAAAATGAAATCTTAACTCAGGAATTTAAGAACTGAACGTTCGTATCAGTCGAGAATGGGAAACTCCCCAAATCAATACACAACTCATTAATAATGGAGGCTAAGGGTTGGTAATTAAGGACATACATGTGAGGGCATAAGAGAGTGTCCTCGTGTCCACAAATTGGACACGAAACGTGTCCCAATCAATTGCACAAACACAGACCCACACAGTACACCACAATCGTCGTGCACGCATGCACGTGCATCCAACACGCGACACACGACACGACACGGCACGTGATCGTGTCCAGACTCGCCTGGGATAGGGGTACGTGTCAAACAGCCTGAATCGTGTCAACGTGTTCCCGTGTCGTGTCAAAACATGCGTATCCAATTACACGCGTGCACAGCGCGCGCGCGCGGCCAGTGCGGGCGTGATTGCGCCGCGTGTACTCCACGACATGCTCCCAAATTTTGGGAGCATGGTGTCAGATGTTGCCCCCTGCTCCACACAAATTTTTGTATCCTGAAGTGTTCCGTGTCTCGAGTTCTAGCCCCCGATAGGCAGGACACAGCCTATGGCTCGTGCTGCGTGTCCAGGGCTAAAAATGCGACACAAACGGACACAAAACACCAAACATCCTTCACAAACATTAATGTACACATCAAGATCTACAAATTCATATAATTACATTTCAAAAATATGAAAATAAATTCCTATGTGGCATTTCTACAAACACCTAGTGTATCACTATGATACGTGTCCGATATGGACACGAAATAGACACGAATTGTGCCCAAATTTCGGGGACAGCTAGGAAACCCTAAAACCTATCCTTATATGCAAAGAAATCAGGAAAAACTATGAGTTTAGATGATTTACCTATTGAGTATCAAAACTCAAGAAAAGCTTCAAAGAGGGGATTCTAAATGGCAACTCCAAATCTCCAAATTGCATACAAACTGATGTGCTCCTCCAAAATCAGTATATAAACATAAATTAGATCCTATTGCAAAAGACTAGGATTAAAAAGGAGCTAAAATGAATTAATTAGGAATTTCTAAGGTTTGGGATTTACCTCTTCCAAAACTTGAGATCTATTTCCAATAGAAGCTAACCCTAAATGAAAGAGGCATTAAATAGGGGTGGGAATCCCTAGGTTGGCTGCCATGGGTGGGTTTAATTTGGTTTTGGGTCTAAGTCATGGGCCTATGGCTTAATCACAAGTCTCAAAATTGATAAATCATAAGTCATTGACTTATGCCATAAGTCATGAACTAGTTTTACTTAAGTAATCCTTCCTACCTTATGACCAATCTCTAATGACTAAAAGTAGGTTGACTAGAGCTAGACTAGGGTCACCAACTAGGGTTAGTTCTAGGTTAGTCTACAAGTCTCAACTAGTCATGACTAACTTAACACATAGCCATATTTAATTAATATAAAAATCACACAAATTCCCATAAATCATAATAAATTTAAATAAATCCTAAAATGGCCAAAATACCCTCTAGGCTAGAATGTACTAGTCAAACATCCTAATCACATGACTAGGCTCTAAGGTTACACTAGTCAAACACCAAAATCATAAGTCATGATTTAAATAGTTTTAAAATAATTAAAAATTACCAAAAATTATATTATCATTTAAATATCATAATTAAATAAATTAAAATATAAAATTCCAAAATTACTCTCATTTTAGAAACTGGGTGTTACAATAAAGTTATTTTTATGTTCCCACTTCCTTAAGAAAGTGACCCCACACTCGCAATTCAAAATCAGAACAAAAAAAATGGAAGTGGACTTACAAGAAAGTAGCATCCTTGAGTTCCGTGGAGAAAACTCCAAAAAATATTGCGTGAAGAGAGGTCGACCGCGTACTGGACCACGCTGGCGCCGAATGTGGAGGACTACGGGGGCTCGGCGGCCAGGCTGATCGCCAAGGGCTCCGGGAAGCTCATCCAGTATAATGCCTGTGGTTCGTATTACGTATTCTTAGAATACGTGTACGTATTTTATTCTTGTATTGCATGATTTCTTGGGTTGGCATTTCTTTCTGGGCTTGGTTTATTCTTGGTTGGGTTGGCTTGGTTCGGTTCGATTTGTGTGGGTTTGGTTTGGGTTTGGTTTTATAAGGTGAACCCCCTACCTACCACCACCAACCCCTCTCTCTCTTCATTACTCATCTTCTTCTTCCCCATTAATTCCTTCACCTACCAAGAGAGGGAGAGAGAGGTCTAGGCAAGTGCAACTTGCTTCCACAAGTGAGCTCATTTTTATTGTTCCATTAGCTTCTCCTCATGTTTCTAAGACACATTAGAACTTGTCATTTTCCATTTTGAGGCTTTAATTTTTGTAGATCTAGAAATTAGTTACTTTCAGATTTTGGTGGTTTTGATCTATCAAACTTCTTTGTTTTCAAGTTTTGATGGTTCCATGTTTTAGAGAATTTTATTCTACCCAATTTTGACCTTTGAAAAGTTGGATTTGGACTTATTTTGACCAAGTTATAGACTTTTGAAGCTTTGGGTTCAACCATGGAGTTCTTGCTATTTTGGAGAAGACAGTGAGCAGTGCACGAGCTTTTTAGCTTGTGCCACTGAGCTGCGCGTGCTCTTTAGCACAGTGCAGTCGACCCCCATACGCTACCTTTTGGGAGCGTATGACTCGCATACCCTCGCTTGCTTGACACGGAGTCGTATGGACCCCATACGCTGCCTTTTGGAAGCGTATGACTCGTATACGCTCGCTTGCTTGACGAGGAGTCGTATTGAGTACATACGCTGCCTTTTGGAAGCGTATGACTTGAGCGTAGCCTGACTTGAGCGTAGCCTGACTTGAGCGTAGCCTGACTTGAGCGTAGCCTGAGCTGAGCGTAGCCTGATTACCCTGGATCTTCTATAGCCTTGTATATTGATATTTTATTAGATGTTTAACGTTTATTTTATATCCTTACGCCTTTTGTCATGAACTTGATAATCATGAATTTATATAATATTTGGGACGCCTTATTATTGTATATTTAATGATCATACATCTTGTAACATTTACTTACTTGCTTGTGATTGAGACACTAGGCTTGTTCATGACCTTAAGAGACTGTTGGCTTGTAGATAAACCATCATGTATCTAGACAGCCATGACCGTATAGCGAGATGGAATCCATTTTATATACGTAGCTGGCTATGTCTGCCCTCGCTCTCTAGTATTCTGGTTCTGGGGCGTGACATGGTTTAAGTGGTGGCCCATGCAGGTCTTGTAAATCAAGATATGTGGGGGTTTACCGAATAGATGTCTCAATCAGTATTCGTCCTTGATCTCTGCTCGTATCTTCTGAATCCCTGGATTCTTATCCTGATCATATGCTTGTATCGTTGATCTGTCCTGGTCCTTCCTTATTGTTTCCTATGTCGTCTTCTTCAGCGGCATTGTTCGTGGTCCTACCGACCAGCAAGGCGGAGCACCTCCCGCGGACCAGCAGCAACCTGGAGATCAAGCCCAGCATTCCAGAGTAGCCTCCAGAGTCGTGCCTTCTGGCGGAGAGCCACCAGTTCAGCCAGTTCAGCCTGTCGAGCCTGATGACGGCACTTTGGTAGGACTCGTCAGGACCTTGATAGCTTCTCAAGATCATCGTGAAGATGCCTTGCACCAGGCAGTGACGGATGCTTTGACCAGAGGAGGTCATCAGGGTAACAGCGTGGCCAACAGCTTCAAGCGCTTGAACCCTCCATTCTTCGACGGTAGTGAAGATGCTATCGCAGCAGATACATGGCTTCAAGACACAGGTGATTCTAGAAGTAGCCAGGACCCCAGAGAACGAAAAGGTGGCCGTTGTGCGCCTGCAGTTGTTAGATCTTGCCCGCAGCTGGTGGGCAGCGCAGGCCATTGGATTAGCAGCACCCATTGCTTGGGCAGTATTCAGAGAGAGATTCCAGACCAAGTATTTCGATGCCGTGGCTCGGTATGATCTGCAGACGAGGTTTACCAATCTGAAGCAAGGAGGCAGGACGGTCGATGGATATGCGGCCGAGTTTTCCAGACTCAGTCGGTTTGCTCCCACTTTGGTGGCAACCGAGTATGATAGAGCCCAGCGGTTCCAGCAGGGACTTCACCTGGAGATCTTGTTGGCAGTTGAGCAGTTTGAGCATCAGACTTTTGATGCAGTCTTGAGAGCAGCCCGGAGGCATGAGTATACCTTCCAGAGGATTGTGGATAGGGCCGAAGGTCGGAAGAGATCTCACGGCCAGATGAATCAGTCTTCAGTACCAGCCCCGGCAGCCAGGGCTTTGACTATTAGAGCTCCGAGGCGAGCGGCCTCAGTAACGTCGGTCCAGCATTCAACCCCGACGTACCCTCAGCAGCAGCAGCAGAAGCAGAAGCAATCTTCCGCAGTGGATTGTTCTTATTGTGGGAAGCCAGGCCATGTGGTGGCAGAATGTCGCAGGGCGCAGAGATTGTGTCTGGCTTATGGAGCACCAGAGCATAGGGTTGGATCCTGCCCGAATAGGGGTGGTTCATCATCGTCCAACCTTTCTAGCTCTTCGGTGAGAGGACCAGCTCCGGTCCAGCAGCAGCAGTATCCATTGCTGAGGCCCTTGCCGCCTCAGACCCAAGTGTTCCAGCAGCAGAACCCCCAGCAGTATGTACAAGTCCAAGCCCAGAGTCAGAGCAGGCAGCGAAGATTTTAGCAGAGGGGACCAGCACCCCGAGGGCATGGTCATGCTATGGTGATGACCGTAGAGGAAGGATTGGCACCAGGAGAGGTAGTGGCAAGTACTATTCTCGTCAACTCCTTTCCAGCTTCAGCTTTATTTGATTCTGGTACATCGTATTCATTTATGTCTACACGATTCGCGACACGGGTAGGATTGGAGCCCGAGTCATTATCAGTAAGGCTCAATATACTTACTAGTAACGGACTTGTGGGTGTAGATAGAGTGTTTTCCTCATGTCAGATCGTAGTTAGCAGTAGAGAATTCCTCGCTAGATTGATAGAGTTCCCGATGGCCGATTATGATGTGGTCCTAGGGATGGATTGGTTGAGGAACCAGTATGCTAGAATAGACTGCCATATTGGTAGGATTGTTTTTAGCATTCCAGGCGAGCCAGAGTTTTTCTTTTCCCGAGGCGCAGTTGAGCCTTCTCCTCCGATATTGCGGATGGCAGTAGCAGCAATGCAGTTGCCCCGGATAGTTGAAGAATTTCCAGATGTTTTCCCAGAAGAACTTCCAGGTATGCCTCCGGAGCGGGAGATCGAGTTCACTATAGACTTGATTCCGGGATAGCCCCAGTGTCAGAGAGAGTCTACAGGATGGCGTCGTCAGAGTTGGAGATCTTGTACAAGATAATTGAAGAACTCAGAACCAAGGGATTCATTCGTGCTAGTGGATCGCCTTGGGGAGCCTCGATGCTTCTTGTGAAAAAGAAGGATGGTACGTCCAGGTTATGTGTTGATTATCGTACCTTGAACTCAGTGACAATCAAGAACAGATACCCTCTTCCGAGGATAGATGACTTGTTTGATCAACTCAAGGGGGCTTCAGTATTCTCGAAGATTGATTTGCGCTCAGGTTATCATCAGATCAGAGTCAGAGAGTAGGACATCCCGAAGACAGCTTTTAGATCGAGATATGGGCATTGGGAATTCCTTGTTATGCCTTTTGGAGCAACCAATGCACCGGCAGTATTCATGGACCTCATGAATTGCATCTTCATGCCTTACTTGGATCAGTTTGTGATTGTGTTCTTGGATGACATTCTGGTCTACAGCAAGAGTGAGGCGGAGCATGAGCAGCATCTCCGTATAGTTCTTCAGATCCTCAGAGAGCACCAGTTATATGCCAAGTTCAGTAAATGCGAGTTCTGGCTCGATCGCATTTCGTACTTGGGTCATATCATCACTCGAGGAGGAGTAGAAGTGAATCCCCAAAAGATTGTGGCTATTGAGTCGTGGCCAGTGCCCAGCACAGTTGTAGAGGTTCACAGTTTTCTTGGATTGGCCGGCTACTACCAGCGGTTTATTTCAGATTTTGCTCGAATTTCAGCGCCATTGACGCAGTTGACCCACAAGGATGCGCAGTTTGCTTGGACAGCAGAGTGTCAGAGTTCTTTTGAGCAGTTAAAGCGAGGCCTGATAAAAGCTCCTATTCTCACGCTTCCAGATGGGACCGGAGGATTCTCAGTGTACTGTGATGCTTCAGGCAGAGGTTTAGGATGTGTTCTGATGCAGCATGGGAAGGTAATAGCTTATGCGTCATGACAACTTCGTAATCATGAGAGGAATTATCCAACCCATGACTTGGAGCTGGCAGCAGTGGTGTTTGCACTTAAGTTGTGGAGGCACTACTTGTATGGAGACAGGGTGGAGATTTTCACCGACCACAAGAGCCTGAAGTATGTTTTCATCCAGAAGGATCTTAATATGCGTCAGAGAAGGTGGCTGGAGCTTCTTATGGATTATGACGTCAACCTGCATTACCATCCTGGGAAGGCCAATGTTGTTGCGGATGCATTGAGTAGGAGGGCGGGAGTTTATTTTCTAACAGCGCAACCAGAGCTGTTAGCAGATCTTCAGAAGATGGGTATTGAAGTTGTTCTCCCTTCCAGTGTGGCCTTGATGGCCAGTATGCAAGTTCAGTCCACTATAGTCGAGAGGATCCGGATGGCGCAGTCAGCAGATTCCAAGCTTCAGCGACTCAGAGCAGAGTATGAGACAGGACGAAGACCAGAGTTATGCATTCATAGGGATGGTACACTTCGACATGGTAATCGTCTTTGTGTACCCAGTGGAGATATCAGACAGGAGATCATGTCAGAAGCGCACAGTTCGCAGTATTCTATCCATCCCGGCAGTACGAAGATGTACCGTGATATCCGGCAGCATTTCTGGTGAAATGGCATGAAGCGAGAGATAGCTCGGTTTGTCTCTCGGTGTTTGGTTTGCCAACAAGTTAAAGCCGAACATCAGAGACCGGCTGGACTTCTTCAGCCCTTACCGATTCCAGAATGGAAGTGGGAGCATGTGACCATGGATTTTGTGACTGGACTACCTAGATCCCCAGCTGGTAGAGATGCTATCTGGGTTATAGTTGATCGGCTCACGAAAGTGGCTCACTTTCTTCCATTCAGAGTTGGTCAGTCGACGGTTCAGTTAGCAGAGATGTACCTCAGGCAGATTGTCAGATTGCACGGTATGCCAGTCAGTATCACCTCGGACCGAGATTCAAGATTTACATCGTACTTTTGGCGTAGCTTGCAAGAGAGTTTGGGAACTCATCTCCAGTTCAGTTCAGCATATCACCCGCAGACAGATGGCCAGTCGGAGCGCACGATCCAGACTCTTGAAGACATGTTGCGGTCTTGCACACTTGACTTCGGTGGTTCATGGGAAGATCACTTGCACCTGGTGGAATTCTCGTACAACAACAGTTTCCAGGCCAGTATCCAGATGGCACCGTTCAAGGCAATGTATGGTAGGAAGTGCAGATCCCCGCTAGCCTGGGATGATGTTGGAGAGAGACATATGCTCGGTCCAGAAATGATTGCCCAGACAGTTGAAGTGGTCAGGCGAGTCAGAGATCATCTTCGAGTTGCCCAAGATCGTCAGCGCCATTGGGCCGATTCTCATCGGCGCCCTCTCGAGTTTTCGGTCGGCGATCATGTATTCCTGAGAATTTCGTCTAACCGTGGCGTCATTCGTTTCGGCGTCCGGGGAAAGCTTAGTCCTAGGTATATAGGACCGTTCGATATTCTGGAGCGAGTAGGATATGTGTCCTATCGTCTCGCTCTTCTACCGTCGCTAAGCGAGGTGCATGACGTATTCCATGTATCCCAATTACGACGGTATATCCCGGACCCGAGCCACATCCTGGATCATTCGAAATTGGTTGTTGGTACCAACCTTTCGTATGAGGAGAGGCCCGTGTCTATATTGGACCGGAGAGAGAAGATCCTCAAGAACAAGACTATCAAGTTAGTCCGAGTTGCTTGGGATCATCACTCTTTGGGGGAGTCAACGTGGGAGCGTGAGGATGATATCCGATCATGATATCCCGACTTGTTTGACTCGTGAGGTATAATGTCTTTCTTATGCCTCATGCCTTCGATTCCTTGCTTGAATGAGTGATTGTCTGTCTAGTTATAGCTTACATGTGATTAATATAGCTTGTCATTGCTCCTCTAGCCTCTTGATTAAATTCCGAGGACGGAATTCTTTTAAGGTGGGTAGAGTTGTAATGCCTGTGGTTCGTATTACGTATTTTTGGAATACGTGTACGTATTTTATTCTTGTATTGCATGATTTCCTGGCTTGGCATTTCCTTCTGGGCTTGGTTTATTCTTGGTTGGGTTGGCTTGGTTCGGTTCAGTTTGTGTGGGTTTGGTTTGGGTTTGGTTTTATATGGTGAACCCCCTACCTACCACCACCAACCCTTTTATTAATCCATTCCTTCATTTCTCTCTCTTCATTACTCATCTTCTTCTTCCCCATTAATTCCTTCACCTACCAAGAGAGGGAGAGAGAGGTCTAGGCAAGTGCAACTTGCTTCCACAAGAGAGCTCATTTTTATTGTTCCATTAGCTTCTCCTCATGTTTCTAAGACACATTAGAACTTGTCATTTTCCATTTTGAGGCTTTAATTTTTGTAGATCTAGAAATTAGTTACTTTCGGATTTTGGTGGTTTTGATCTATCAAACTTCTTTGTTTTCAAGTTTTGATGGTTCCATGTTTTAGAGAATTTTATTCTACCCAATTTTGACCTTTGAAAAGTTGGATTTGGACTTATTTTGACCAAGTTATGGACTTTTGAAGCTTTGGGTTCAACCATGGAGTTCTTGCTGTTTTGGAGAAGACAGTGAGCAGTGCTGGAGCTTTTTAGCTTGTGCCACTGAGCTGCGCGCGCTCTTTAGCACAACGCAGTCGACCCCCATACGCTGCCTTTTGTGAGCGTATGACTCGCATACGCTCGCTTGCTTGACACAGAGTCGTATGGACCCCATACGCTGCCTTTTGGAAGCGTATGACTCGCATACGCTCGCTTGCTTGACGAGGAGTCGTATTGAGTACATACGCTGCCTTTTGGAAGCGTATGACTTGAGCGTAGCCTGACTTGAGCGTGGCCTGACTTGAGCGTAGCCTGACTTGAGCGTAGCCTGACCTGAGCGTAGCCTGATTACCCTGGATCTTCTATAACCTTGTATATTGATATTTTATTAGATGTTTAACGTTTATTTTATATCCTTACGCCTTTTGTTATGAACTTGATAATCATGAATTTATGTAATATTTGGGACGCCTTATTATTGTATATTTAATGATCATACATCTTGTAACATTTACTTACTTGCTTGTGATTGAGACACTAGGCTTGTTCATGACCTTAAGAGACTGTTGGCTTGTAGATAAACCCTCATGTATCTAGACAGCCATGACCGTATAGCGAGATGGAATCCATTTCATATACGTAGCTGGCTATGTCTGCCCCCGCTCTCTAGTATTCTGGTTCTGGGGCGTGACATGGTTTAAGTGGTGGCCCATGCAGGTCTTGTAAATCAAGATATGTGGGGGTTTACCGAATAGATGTCTCAATCAGTATTCGTCCTTGATCTCTGCTCGTATCTTCTGAATCCCTGGATTCTTATCCTGATCATATGCTTGTATCGTTGATCTGTCCTGGTCCTTCCTTATTGTTCCCTATGTCGTCTTCTTCAGCGACATTGTTCGTGGTCCTACTGACCAGCAAGGCGGAGCACCTCCCGCGGACCAGCAGCAACCTGGAGATCAAGCCTAGCATTCCGGAGTAGCCTCCAGAGTCGTGCCTTCTGGCGGAGAGCCACCAGTTCAGCCAGTTCAGCCTGCCGAGCCTGATGACGCACTTTGGTAGGACTCGTCAGGACCTTGATAGCTTCTCAAGATCGTCGTGAAGATGCCTTGCACCAGACAGTGACGGATGCTTTCATCAGAGGAGGTCATCAGGGTAAAAGCGTGGCCAACAGCTTCAAGCGCTTGAACCCTCCATTCTTCGACGGTAGTGAAGATGCTATCGCGACAGATGCATGGCTTCAAGACACAGAGGTGATTCTAGAAGTAGCCAGGACCCCAGAAAACGAATAGGTGGCCGTTGTGCACCTGCAGTTGTTAGATCTTGCCCGCAGCTGGTGGGCAGCGCAGGCCATTGGATTAGCAGCACCCATTGCTTGGGCAGTATTCAGAGAGAGATTCCAGACCAAGTATTTCGATGTCGTGGCTCGATATGATCTGCAGACGAGGTTTACCAATCTGAAGCAAGGAGGCAGGACGGTCGATGGATATGCGGTCGAGTTTTTCAGACTCAGTCGGTTTGCTCCCACTTTGGTGGCAACCGAGTATGATAGAGCCCAGCGGTTCCAGCAGGGACTTCATCTGGAGATCTTGTTGGCAGTTGAGCAGTTTGAGCATCAGACTTTTGATGCAGTCTTGAGAGCAGCCCGGAGGCATGAGTATACCTCCCAGAGGATTGTGGATAGGACCGGAGGTCGGAAGAGATCTCACGGCCAGATGAATCAGTCTTCAGCACCAGCCCCGGCAGCCAGGGCTTTGACTATTGGAGCTCCGAGACGAGCGGCCTCAGTAACGTCGGTCCAGCATTCAACCCCGACGTACCCTCAGCAGCAGCAGCAGAAGCAGGAGCAATCTTCCGCAGTGGGTTGTTCTCATTGTGGGAAGCCAGGCCATGTGGTGGCAGAATGTCGCAGGGCGCATGGATTGTGTCTGGCTTGTGGAGCACCAGAGCATAGGGTTGGATCCTGCCCGAATAGGGGTGGTTCATCATCGTCCAACCTTTCTAGCTCTTCGGTGAGAGGACCAGCTCCGGTCCAGCAGCAGCAGTATCCATTGCCGAGGCCCTTACCGCCTCAGACCCAAGTGTTCCAGTAGCAGAACCCCCAGCAGTATGCACAAGTCCAAGCCCAGAGTCAGAGCAGGCCGCGAGGATTTCAGCAGAGGGGACCAGCACCCCGAGGGCATGGTCATGCTATACTGATGACCGTAGAGGAAGGATTGGCACCAGGAGAGGTAGTGGCAGGTACTATTCTCGTCAACTCCTTTCCAGCTTCAGCTTTATTTGATTCTGGTGCATCGCATTCATTTATGTCTATACGATTCGCGACACGGGTAGGATTGGAGCCCGAGTCATTATCAGTAAGGCTCAATATACTTACTGGTAACGGACTTGTGGGTGTAGATAGAGTGTTTTCCTCGTGTCAGATCGTAGTTAGCAGTAGAGAATTCCCCGCTAGATTGATAGAGTTCCCGATGGCCGATTATGATGTGGTCCTAGGGATGGATTGGTTGAGGAACCAGTATGCTAGAATAGACTGCCATATTGGTAGGGTTGTTTTTAGCATTCCAGGCGAGCCAGAGTTTTCCTTTTCCCGAGGCGCAGTTGAGCCTTCTCCTCCGATATTGCGGATGGCAGTAGCAGCAGTGCAGTTGTCCCGGATAGTTGAAGAATTTCCAGATGTTTTCCCAGAAGAACTTCCAGGTATGCCTCCGGAGCGGGAGATCGAGTTCACTATAGACTTGATTCCCAGGACAGCCCCAGTGTCAGAGAGAGTCTACAGGATGGCGCCGTCAGAGTTGGAGATCTTGTACAAGATGATTGAAGAACTCAGAACCAAGGGATTCATTCGTGCTAGTGGATCGCCTTGGGGAGCCCCGATGCTTCTTGTGAAAAAGAAGGATGGTACGTTCAGGTTATGTGTTGATTATCGTACCTTGAACTCAGTGACAATCAAGAACAGATACCCTCTTCCGAGGATAGATGACTTGTTTGATCAACTCAAGGGGGCTTCAGTATTCTCGAAGATTAATTTGCGCTCAGGTTATCATCAGATCATAGTCAGAGAGCAGAACATCCCGAAGACAGCTTTTAGATCGAGATATGGGCATTGGAAATTCCTTGTTATGCCTTTTGGAGCAACCAATGCACCGGCAGTATTCATGGACCTCATGAATCGCATCTTCATGCCTTACTTGGATTAGTTTGTGATTGTGTTCTTGGATGACATTCTGGTCTACAGCAAGAGTGAGGCGGAGCATGAGCAGCATCTCCGTATAGTTCTTCAGATCCTCAGAGAGCACCAGTTATATGCCAAGTTCAGTAAATGCGAGTTCTGGCTCGATCGCATTTCGTACTTGGGTCATATCATCACTCGAGGAGGAGTAGAAGTGGATCCCCAGAAGATTGTGGCTATTGAGTCGTAGCCAGTGCCCAGCACAGTTGCAGAGGTTCGCAGTTTTCTTGGATTGGCCGGCTACTACCAGCGGTTTATTTCGGATTTTGCTCGAATTTCAGCGCCATTGACGCAGTTGACCCGCAAGGATGCGCAGTTTGCTTGGACAGCAGAGTTTCAGAGTTCTTTTGAGCAGTTAAAGCGAGGCCTGATAAAAGCTCCTATTCTTACGCTTTCAGATGGGACCGGAGGATTCTCAGTGTACTGTGATGCTTCAGGCAGAGGTTTAGGATGTGTTCTGATGCAGCATGGGAAGGTAATAGCTTATGCGTCACGACAACTTCGTGATCATGAGAGGAATTATCCAACCCATGACTTGGAGCTGGCAGCAGTGGTGTTTGCACTTAAGTTGTGGAGGCACTACTTGTATAGAGACAGGGTGGAGATTTTCACCGACCACAAGAGCCTGAAGTATGTTTTCACCCAGAAGGATCTTAATATGCATCAGAGAAGGTGGCTGGAGCTTCTTGTGGATTATGACGTCAACCTGCAGTACCATCCTGGAAAGGCCAATGTTGTTGCGGATGCATTGAGTCGGAGGGCGGGAGTTTATTTTCTAACAGCGCAACCAGAGCTGTTAGCAGATCTTCAGAAGATGGGTATTGAAGTTGTTCTCCCTTCCAGTATGGCCTTGATGGCCAGTATGCAAGTTCAGTCCACTATAGTCGAGAGGATCCGGATGGCGCAGTCAACAGATTCCAAGCTTCAGCGACTCAGAGCAGAGTGTGAGGCAGGACGAAGACCAGAGTTATGCATTCATAGGGATGGTACACTTCGACATGGTAATCGTCTTTGTGTACCCAGTGGAGATATCAGACAGGAGATCATGTCAGAAGCGCACAGTTCGCAGTATTCCATCCATCCCGACAGTACAAAGATGTACCGTGATATCCGGCAGCATTTCTGGTGGAATGGCATGAAGCGAGAGATAGCTCGGTTTGTCTCTCGGTGTTTGGTTTGCCAACAAGTTAAAGCCGAACATCAGAGACCGGCTGGACTTCTTCAGCCCTTACCGATTCCAGAATGGAAGTGGGAGCATGTGACCATAGATTTTGTGACTTGACTACCTAGATCCCCAGCTGGTAGAGATGCTATCTGGGTTATAGTTGATCGGCTCACGAAAGTGGCTCACTTTCTTCCATTCATAGTTGGTCAGTCGACGGTTCAGTTAGCAGAGATGTACCTCAGGCAGATTGTCAGATTGTACGGTGTGCCAGTCAGTATCACCTCGGATCGAGATTCAAGATTTACATCACACTTTTAGCGTAGCTTGCAAGAGAGTTTGGGAACTCATCTCCAGTTCAGTTCAGCATATCACCCGCAGACAGATGGCCAGTCGGAGCGCACGATCCAGACTCTTGAAGACATGTTGCGGTCTTGCACACTTGACTCGGTGGTTCATGGGAAGATCACTTGCACCTGGTAGAATTCTCGTACAATAACAGTTTCCAGGCCAGTATCCAGATGGCACCGTTCGAGGCACTGTTTGGTAGGAAGTGCAGATCCCCGCTAGCCTGGGATGATGTTGGAGAGAGACATATGCTCGGTCCAGAAATGATTGCCCAGACAGTTGAAGTGGTCAGGCGAGTCAGAGATCATCTTCGAGTTGCCCAAGATCGCCAGCGCTATTGGGCCGATTCTCATCGGCGCCCTCTCGAGTTTTCGGTCAGCGATCATGTATTCCTGAGGATTTCGCCTAACCGTGGCGTCATTTGTTTCGACGTCCGGGGAAAGCTTAGTCCTAGGTATATAGGACCGTTCGATATTCTGGAGCGAGTAGGATATGTGTCCTATCGTCTCGCTCTTCCACCGTCGCTAAGCGAGGTGCATGACATGTTCCATGTATCCCAATTACGACGGTATATCCCGGACCCGAGCCACATCCTGGATCATTCGGAATTGGTTGTTGGTACCAACCTTTCGTATGAGGAGAGGCCCGTGTCTATATTGGACCGGAGAGAGAAGATCCTCAAGAACAAGACTATCAAGTTAGTCCGAGTTGCTTGGGATCATCACTCTTTGGGGGAGTCAACGTGGGAGCGTGAGGATGATATCCGATCACGATATCCTGACTTGTTTGACTTGTGAGGTATAATGTCTTTCTTATGCCTCATGCCTTCGATTCCTTGCTTGAATGAGTGATTGTCTGCCTAGTTATAGCTTACATGTGATTAATGTAGCTTGTCATTGCTCCTCTAGCCTCTTGATTAAATTCCGAGGACGGAATTCTTTTAAGGTGGGTAGAGTTGTAATGCCTGTGGTTCATATTACGTATTCTTGGAATACGTGTACGTATTTTATTCTTGTATTGCATAATTTCCTGGATTGGCATTTCCTTCTGGGCTTGGTTTATTCTTGGTTGGGTTGGCTTGGTTCGGTTCAGTTTGTGTGGGTTTGGTTTGGGTTTGGTTTTATATGGTGAACCCCCTACCTACCACCACCAACCCCTTTATTAATCCATTCCTTCATTTCTCTCTCTTCATTACTCATCTTCTTCTTCCCCATTAATTCTTTCACCTACCAAGAGAGGGAGAGAGAGGTCTAGGCAAGTACAACTTGCTTCCACAAGAGAGCTTATTTTTATTGTTCCATTAGCTTCTCCTCATGTTTCTAAGACACATTAGAACTTGTCATTTTCCATTTTGAGGCTTTAATTTTTGTAGATCTAGAAATTAGTTACTTTCAGATTTTTGTGGTTTTGATCTATCAAACTTCTTTGTTTTCAAGTTTTGATGGTTCCATGTTTTAGAGAATTTTATTCTACCCAATTTTGACCTTTGAAAAGTTGGATTTGGACTTATTTTGACCAAGTTATGGACTTTTGAAGCTTTGGGTTCAACCATGGAGTTCTTGCTATTTTGGAAAAGACAGTGAGCAGTGCACGAGCTTTTTAGCTTGTGCCACTGAGCTGCGCGCGCTCTTTAGCACAGCGCAGTCGACCCCCATATGCTGCCTTTTGGGAGCGTATGACTCGCATACGCTCGCTTGCTTGACACGGAGTCGTATGGACCCCATACGCTGCCTTTTGGAAGCGTATGACTCGCATACGCTCGCTTGCTTAACGAGGAGTCGTATTGAGTACATACGCTGCCTTTTGGAAGCGTATGACTTGAGCGTAGCCTGACTTGAGCGTAGCCTGACTTGAGCGTAGCCTGACCTAAGCGTAGCCTGATTACCCTGGATCTTCTATAACCTTGTATATTGATATTTTATTAGATGTTTAACGTTCATTTTATATCCTTACGCCTTTTGTCATGAACTTGATAATCACGAATTTATGTAATATTTGGGACGCCTTATTATTGTATATTTAATGATCATACATCTTGTAACATTTACTTACTTGCTTGTGATTGAGACACTAGGCTTGTTCATGACCTTAAGAGACTGTTGGCTTGTAGATAAACCCTCATGTATCTAGACAGCCGTGACCGTATAGCGAGATGAAATCCATTTCATATACGTAGCTGGCTATGTCTGCCCCCGCTCTCCAGTATTCTGGTTCTGGGACGTGACATCCAGTAGGGGTGCAACTCGGGCGGGTTAAACCCAAGCCCGATTGGGTAAACCCGTTAATGGGTTGGGTTATGGTTGAAGATACTCGGGTTCGGGTTAGGGTTAAAATATTTGAACCCGATCAAAAATTCGGATTGGGCTCGGGTTCATGTGTTGGGTTATGCGAAGAATCCGAAACCCGACTTATATATATATTATTTCATACTTCTTTAATCAAGAGTTTAAAAACTAAAATTTTCCACCCAAACTCTTCAACTCATTAACCTAAATCTTATTTCGGTTTGTATTTTTTTAATGATCAAGACTTGATTGTTATTTGATTATGTGTTTAATATTACTTCTGTTTAAAATTGTTCAAATATTATATTAAAATACGATAAACCTGAGCCAACCCGAGTCCAACCCGATCCTTCGGGCTTGGTCTTGGGCTTCATATGTTGAACCCGAGATCGGGTTGGACTTGGGCTCGGACTAGGCTTGGGCTTCCTATGTTGAACCCGAGATCGGGTTGGGCTTGGGTTGACCTCAAGCCCGACCCAACCCGCCCGAGTTGTACGCCAATCATCTAGGGGATCCTCTGGTGCGGGGCTGTTACAGTGGATAGGCTCCGGTTGCGACGGCTGCTCCTCGCGCTCGGCTCCGGAGGTGGTGGCGGAGGAGCTCCATCCCTCACTGTGCCTCGATCTCAGAATCTGGACACAATAAAAAAATATATGGACACGGTTAGACAGGACACAGAACTATACGGACACAATAAAAAAATTATTTTCTAAAAATATTTTACCAAACAGATTTTTTTTTTTTTTTTTTCAAAAAACCATTTTTTAAATGAAACTAACCAAACATAAACTCAAAATCTCTATACTCAGAAAATAGTTTTATAACTTACTCTCAAAAAATTATTTTCAGAAAAAAAAATTTCAGAAAAGATATCCAAACCGACCTTCACTTTTTTTTTTTTATTTTTTTTTTTTATAAGCGTTACTAAAAGTTGAGCCGAACCTTAACACTTCATGCAACGTTCCATAAAAAAAAAAGGAAAAAAAAAAACACAAAATTCTCCAACAATTCCGAGCCCATCTCCGCCGGATCTCGCCGGAATTCCCTCTAGCTCCGCCGACAGCGCCGGAATCGCCGGCTATTTTCGATCCTTCCGATTCGACGTGGATCTCGCCGGCGGCGTTCCTTGATCGCTATGGATTTGGCTGGCGTCGAGCTCGTCGGTTCTTGTCGTAGATCTCACCGGTGAGGCATCTTCTTCTCATTGATGATGGTGGCGATTTGCTTTTATTTATTTGTTTTTTGGAAAAAGCTGTGATTTTTGCATTGTCTATATCGATTTTTGTAAGTTTGCATCATAAAAATTTGTTGATATTGTCTGCACCGAATTTTGTAATTTTGCATCACAAAAATTGCTGAAAACTACGAGTGGTTGTTGTAGTGATTTGACAATTTAATCAAATTTATTTGTACTTTAGTTGGATATTGAATGCAATATCTTGGAGTTCATAATTGTGATGCCAATTGCACAAGTAAAGATTTCTTTTGACAATGGCTTCACAAGTAAGAAGCTGTGATGATTGTGGCGATTTGCTTCTTCTTCTTTCCGGAAAAAGCTGTGATTTTTTGCATTGTCTATATCGAATTTTGTAAGTTTGCATCATAATTTTCTTTCCTTTTTTAGGGAAAAAGCAAGTTGTGATATTGCATTGTCTGCATCGAATTTTGTAATTTCGCGTCACAAAAAAATGCTGAAAATTACGAGTGTTGTTGTAGTGATTTGACAATGCTATCAAATTTATTTGTATTTTTACTTGGATCTTGAATGCAATATGTACGAGTTCATAATCGTGATACCAATTGCATAAGTAAAGATTTCTTTTGGCAATGGCTTCACAAGTAAGAAAATAGTAATAGATTGAATCAGTAGTATGTTAGGGGTGTGTTTGGTTGCCTATAAATGGAAATATCATGCATTTGTTTGTTTGTTAGTTTGTTGTGATTGGTATTGCAAATACATTGTTTGGTTGGCTCGAAATGACGTTGCGGGATCGACCAATCCAGTGCTTGGAACGATACAATTAGGATGCTTGGTTGCTGGTTTTGTTGCTGTGAATGGACAGTTGTTGTTTGGTTGGGAATTTCCTGCTATTGATGTGAGTGGTGTGTGGTGTTGCGCCATTTTGTCTGGGAAAATAAAACTTAAGCATTTGGAGGAATTACTACAAGTTTTGCTACTTAATGGCAACCAAACAGCCCCTAAGCGATTTTGATTATATGATCAATCCATGTCTGGTTACCAATAAATCATACTACTAGGCCGATTGATCGATATGACTCGGACATTTTTAGTTTCCCAGATTAATCGGTTTCAGCGGATGGTTAGATAGTCGATTACTCGATTATCCTTTTCTCAGAACCTTGGGTTGAATGGGTCATTGATTTGGAATTTTCAATTTTGAGTACTCCACCATGCCATTTGATTAAAGCATGTAAACTCATCTTTTCATGATAGGTAATCTTCATGATGATGGCGTTGATATCACACAATAGATGTTTCTAATGTGCTATATATGATTTGGTTTCGGAAAAATTCGCGAATTATATTCATAGTTCGCAGTATCGACCGATACCGATCCGATACGGTTTGGCATGTCCCGATCCGATACCGACCGATACCCGATACTGACCGATACCCCCCATTGAGGGTCTCTTTTCCGGTCAATTCGGCAAAAAAATTGAACGAAAAAGACAAATCAACAAGGGTATAAAAGCATAGAAAGGTTATAAATGCATGTAAAAGATGAAAACTTATCTATCGTATGTAAATCAATCCGTAAGGGTGACTACAATTTCATTCAATTTCAAAACTACTAAAAAATAACACTGAAAATATTAAAATTATGTCTAAATAATAATAAATTTTTTTCTAAAATGTTAATAATTTATTAATAATTATTTGCTTTCCGATACCAAAAAATCTAATACTCCGATCCGAAACCTCCGATACGGCCGATACCGCCAATCCCGATACTCATAGGAATGGTCCGATACCGATTCCGATACCGATACTTCGAACCTTGATTTTCTCTATCTTGAGATTCTTGGGTAGATCTTAGATGCAGATCACATGTTCCCATCCATTGAGGGATTCTTATGCCTCTGGTACATTCTTCCTAAATTATGCATCTCAATTCATATCAATTGCTGAAAATTGTAAGAATTACTGCAGTGATTTTCCATAATCAAGTTTTTATGTTAACTGAATCTCAAATGCAGCTTCATTCAATTCAATGTTGTGAAAGTTTCTATTCTTATGACAATTGCCTCTATTACGGGTGAATGATTATACCAAAGGTAAAACTTTGCAACAGATAATGCAAATAAACAAAATAAAGATCAGAAGATTATAATGGACGGAATGGATCGTTGATTAGTCCACAATGGCATTCAATTAGATTGTTTCAACTTTTTTCACTATACCTGGTGAGTATTTCTATCAGTATATCATGTTTACTAATGATATATTTGTGCTGCTGATTTGGTATATTGAATTTCATGTTTACTAATGATATATTTGTGCTTCTTATTTGGTATAGACCAAAGGAGTTTGATTGTTATACCATCATACTTAGTAGAGCAATGATCTTAGGTAGAGATGAAAGATGTCTCATTGCATCAATGCATTTTGCAGAATTTGAATACCCAAATTGCAGTACTAGTCTGACATACTTGTTTATTGTTATTTGCTTGTTTTGGGAACTAGTGCAAGTTTGGAAGCATGTTGTTTGAAAACCATTTACTAAATGGCCTATGAAGCATGTTCAAGTGTTAAGGAAGTTGAACATATATTCTTTCCCTACCATATGTTTTTAATTAATACAAAGAATCTGAGTTATCTGTTATTAAGATCTTTCTCAATCTTTTATCGGTAATGAAATTGATGCTTGCTTAGCTTAATAGCAACGATACCAACAAGCCAACTAAATTGAGTTCAAATCAGATCTCAAGCTATCAAAAAAGAATCCTTGTAGGTTTACAATGAACCATGTTGTATTGGTCTGCAGGTGTGAATTGGATTAATGAGCAATGCAAAGATCACGTAGAGCTCTTCTGCAAAGAAGAGATGATTGTGAGAAGAAAGGAACTACAGGGAGGAAGAGGCTGTACTACCAGGTGTCCCTGTCTCTGCTTATACTTTCATGGCGTCTTATATTTCTCAACTCCTTGATCAGCCATGGAAATGGCTATAGAGGTAAAGTTTTTTCTGTTTTCTTTTTAAATTATAAAAGTTGTCATCATATGCTGGGTACCTGTGGATTATAATGGGAAGTGTCAACTGTGAAGGAACACAAAATATAATGGACTTCCAATTATTATTTTTCTTGATATATGATAACAGATCCATTGTCTTGTTGTGTTACTTCTATGTGCCAAACATTCTTAAAGAATTGTACACGATGGAAGATGGCTGCTGTAGAGATTTTGCTTGAAATAATGAAACTTTAAAATAACCTATCATCTAGTTTTCTCTTTTGTAAAAGTCACTTTGCTCTTTCCACTAAGAAATTTTGTCTACAATTTACATATATAAACAATATTTCATCTACTAGTTGGCATTTTATTGCTAGTTAAGAATGCTGTCAAAAGTAATACATAATGATTTGGGCCTAGCATGCAAGTTCGCTTGTAGGGACTTCGTTCTCCTGTTCCTAATTACCCTTGAGCTTGTTTGACAGTTTTCTTGCGATAAATTTTGGTTGAGATGAATTACGTGGATTTGTCATAATGTGATGTTCATATTGAAATCATTGGCAATTTATTATATTTTTTACTTCTCCGCACAAGTTTGTGCATGTTATTATATCCGTTAACTTCCACGTAGTTCCTTACTTTCACCTTAAAAGCTGTTTATGTCTAAAAATTGTAAAAAAAAATTACAGGGTTGGATACCTATTATGTATCCCATTGTTATTTATTACTGACTGAATTGTGCTGACAATGAATATCTTTTCGTGGATACATAGATGAAATGGGTTCCGAGGATGTCCAATCTTACTGGTTTGAAGCGGTATCTCGTTCAGGAGATATCTTGTCATCATCAGATAGTTCTGATCAAAATATTCGGAGAACTCCTGTTTTGGTTGGGGAGGCTGTCAGACGGGAGGAAGAAGTTCTAGCTAGGGAATATAACAAAGAAACTTTATCTACTTCTGAGAAGGAGACGGATGAGAAAATCATTGATTCGGCTATCAAGGCAGAGAGAGAAACTCCGTTAAAGGGTGACAGGTCATCTCATGTTGCTCCTCCTGGTCTTGATCAGTTCAAAAGCAGAGTGACTGCTAAGGAAAAATCGGTATCCACCCAAACAGTCGATGTCACTCACCGATTAGAGCCTGATGGGAAAGAGTACAATTATGCCTCTGCTACTAAGGGAGCCAAAATTCTGGAGTATAACAAGGAAGCTAAAGGTGCTTCCAATGTCTTAGATAAAGATGAGGACAGGTATCTACGCAATCCATGTTCAGTGGAGGAGAAATATGTCGTCATAGAACTGTCAGAGGAAACCTTGGTCGATACCATTGAGATAGGAAACTTTGAGCACTACTCTTCTAACTTAAAAGACTTTGAATTGCTCAACAGTTTAGTATATCCAACGGATGGTTGGGTCAAGCTAGGAAATTTCACAGCACAGAATGTAAGGCACGCACAGAGGTTTACTCTTCCAGAGCCTAAGTGGGCGCGATATCTAAAGCTTAATTTGCTTAGTCATTACGGTTCAGAATTCTACTGTACACTGAGTGTGGTGGAAGTGTTTGGAGTGGATGTTCTTGAGAGGATGCTTGAAGATCTGATCGCAGTTGAGAGTAGACGATTGGAATCTGATGAGCAACACAAGGAGCAACTGGCAGTGCAAGAACCAACTAAAGGCGATGACCTGTACCAGGAACTTATTACAGATACAGGGAATGAATCAGCGGATAAGGTTCCGAAGACAAAAATGGAGGTTGCCAAGAAAACTGTGTCCGACCCAGTCTTGGAGACTAGACAGGTTGGAAGGGTGCCTGGGGACACTGTTCTAAAGATACTACTGCAGAAAGTTCAATCCCTCGACATGAACTTCTCTGTTCTGGAGAGGTACCTGGAGGAATTGAATGGCAGATATGCACATATATTTAAAGATTTCGATGCTGATATGGCAAATAAA
This sequence comes from Iris pallida, assembly GCA_029216955.1. Classification (NCBI taxonomy): domain Eukaryota; kingdom Viridiplantae; phylum Streptophyta; class Magnoliopsida; order Asparagales; family Iridaceae; genus Iris; species Iris pallida. Next base: position 5,366,600 of record JANAVB010000799.1, on the reverse strand, counting down.
GATATTCTTTTGGACAAAATAAAATCACAAATAAAAGATCTTCAATACAGCAACGAAATTTTTGTAAGTAAGGCTTGATATCCAAATTTCTTTTCTGGTGTTTTTTTTTGGTTTACCTGTTCCAACTGTATCATTTTTACGTATTTGGTTTCAGACCAAAGACATGGGAGAGCTCTTGTTATGGAAATCTCTAGTTTCCTCACAGTTAGATTTGTTAGCCAGAGACCATGCAAACCTCAGGTTTTCTCCTATTCCTGGCCTTTTAATTATTGTAATCTCTCTCAAGTAAATTATTTTCTTCTTATAGTATAATATACGTATCTGCTTCGATGTTCTGGTCATCTTAAGAGAACATTAGATCCTATTTCTTAGGAGAACATCAGGTCCTAGATCAAGATGTATATGAAAACTTGATCAACTTCTTGAACATCCTCTAGTATTTTTAAGAAATGAACAGGTGCTAACCATTTTTCTATAATATTTGTGCAATATATTTAGAATTTGTATAGTTATTTGAAATAATTGTTTCTGTAATTCAAGCCACTCGAGGTTGTTCAAATCAACTGTTACCTATGGATAGAACCGTACTTAGAGACAGACGGTTGACCTAGTTTTCACCATTCTTCTTAGGCTAAATTATACCCTAAATGGCATCCCAACTATAGCACTTGGACGCTTTTGGCACATGTTCAATTTTGACACTCCAACTTCGTAAATTGCTTTATTGAAGCACATTTCGTCCAAATTTAGTTGCAAATAAGAGTTCATCATGAACAAAACAGTATGATAGCTAGCAACAACAAGAACCAGCGCGGTTGTTCGTCTTTCATTTTCTTCTTCCAAACCCCGATCACGGTTTGACTTATTCTTCCCCTTGGATTGCGTCAATCACTCAAGTGAAGCCAAAAAGGCAGGATTTTCGAAAGTTGGATCGCTCCGATCTCACTGAAGTTTCATGCAAGTCTGACCTCAGCTGTCCATTTCTTATTCATTCAGGACGCCCCCTGTGGACTTGGTGGTGCTCCTTTCCCAAATCAGAACAACTATGAACGTTAGGGAAGATAAGGGAACATTTCTTATTCATTCAGGGCGCCCCCTGTGGACTTTGCGGTGCTCCTTTCCCAAACCAGAACAACTATGAACATGAACGTTAGGGAAGATAAGGGAAAAGACAACCTGGACGAACCGACCGAAGGGACTTTACTTATCCGAACCGAACGTAAGCGGCTTAAGCTAAGGTTATTCATTTCATTATAAAAATCAACACATGACCAACAACAAACACAACTATTAAGGACCTAAAAATTGACGAAAGTTGCTTCAAAAGAGCAATTTATGAAGTTGGTGTGCCAGAATCGAACAATGGAAAGTTAAGGTGCAAAAAACGTCCAAGCGCTATAGTTGTGGTGCAACTGGAATAATTCAGCATTCTTATAGATGCTAATATGATCTTTCCTGACACGCAGGTCGGACTTCGAAAGGGTTGGAGATCATCAGGCTGACATGGAAAATAAGGCTCTTGTGGTGATATTTATTAGTTTCGTCTTCGGGTGTCTAGCATCTGCTAAATTATTTGCAAGTTTTTTCCGGAGACAAATGTCTGTAAAATTTTGTAAGGTGGACTCGGCTTGGCCTTTCTTGCTGCTGAGCTGTAGTTTTATAGCTTTCATTTTGTTGTCATAATAATGTGTTGCCTATGCATAAAAGTCTAATAGTTACGGCTAGATTTTTTTTTCTTTTTCATGTGAGGTGAGAGTTTCTAATATTTTAGAGAATTTAAAAGTTATGGCAATTACAAGAAACCTGATTGTGTTCTTTTTCTCCTTTCATTTTCTTAGGACCAAGTTTCTGACGTCTTTTGTTAACTATTTTTTTTAATTTGATAATATTGCGATTACGATTACATTACAGTGAACCAAATGAGATCTAAATGAGAATTCTTCTTAGCAGAATATATAAGCTTGAATGAACAAGGACTTCTATATGTGGTCTGGAATTCTCATTTCCGAGTTAAAGTTGATAATCAAATTCTCTTAGTCGTTAGGTTTCGATCTCGTTGTTTTACTTCTAGTTATTGTTATAGCCCATATTAATTTCGTATTACTGAGTTATTCTTTCATAATACAAGACCAATGCTAAGAGCATTACACAAAGTGTTACTAGCTGTCACTGCAGTCATTGATGTGTTTAGGACTGTCAAAATCTCTGTAGTCGTGGACTGGCAAAATTTCGACAATCTGGATATGCACAAGACTGTTATAATTCTGACAGCCCTCGCACCGGACATTCAGAATTTGGTAGTTCAGGACTGCAAAAATGGTGACACCATACACCACTGACACGTTGTGTAGTGCTCTTAGCATTGGCCTATAAGAAATTAAACTCCAACTGATGTTCACTTAAAACTTCAAATAAACTACTAAAAGTTTAAAATACCATCCTAGCATTATTCTAGAAACAGAAATTAGTTTTACCAAAGTGCATGACCTTTAGCTGAATGGATGAACAGGATTCAAATTGCTGGTGTGTTGGAGAGCTCTGCAAATTTTTGTAATTTATTTATATATTCTAAGGCATCGTGTGATTTTCGAAAAAAAAAAAAAAAAAAAAATCAGTTCTCTCATCTTCCATGGAAATGAAAATTTACAATTACCATCATGTTTTATTTCCAGTTTGATAAAACAAGAAAAATATTCAAGAAAAAGACGATTTAGCTTTCATTTTAGAAAAGAAAAAAATATATCGACAATATCCTTACATTTTAAAATAAAAATAACATCATAGAAATCCAAAAATAATGAATAAAATAGATAATGATGCATTTGAATAGGAATATTATCGTCCAAAAATTTTGTAATAAATGCTGAAAAATGAGAGAAAATCAATCATATGGATTCTCCGTCACAATTTTGTGGCTACCAAACAAAGAAAAAAAAGCTTTTCTTTCATGATTCCTTAAACACGTGAATCAAACATGACCTAAATGGGTATCTTCAAGGTTTTGTGATCACGGTCTTCACTGTATTTATCTAGGCTGACCAATTGGAGACAATAATCTCAGAAATCACTATCCAAACTTGCCGCAACGAAGATACAAAAAAGGAGAGTGCACAACATTTAATAATTCAAAAATAAACAATAAAACATCTTCTTTTTTGCTCAAAAAAGAGGTGAAAATAAGCCCCAACACATCAGGAGCCGCCGCCACCCCCCCCCCCCCCCCCCCCCCCCCCCCCCCCCACACACACACACACACACACACACAACATGAGACAACAGACTATTCAGAAAGGAAATGCTGACCAAGTGAAGCTCTCCAGTCTATTCGCTACCTCTGCAGTTTGGTACTGTGTTTTCACTTCCACTGAACTCTAAATATTCCTTTCACAATCAAGCAAGGTCTAAATCCTACAATGAATTATTGCACAATGTAACCAAACTATACGAAAAACAAATAGGTCACCCCAGATGCCAGTCTACCGACCTATCTACATCTCCGAATCCGAACTGAACCAAAATTCCATCCCCCTTCCATCTCGACCCTGAACTATTTCCTTTCACATGAATCCGGCATACGGATTATTCAGCGCTGGGTACGCTGAAACCCCTGTCGGCCCAAAAGGATTACCAAAGGGATTATTACTGTTGTCCGGGCGCATCATTTGCTGCTGTTGTCCTTGAGTCATGAGGGCTTGTTGTTGAGCCATGTCCGCCATCTGAACGTTGGCATGCGGTGCTATGTTATTGGAGGCAGAGAAGGGATCCTGAGGAAAATGAGCCGTCCCGTAGGAAATTGGTGCCACTTGACCCATGTGGTAGCTGCCATTTGGGTTCATGCTTCTTGATATTGCGTCATCATATAAGCTATCCAATGTCAATTTGTCGAAACCACCAGCCTGAAAGAAGAAGATCAGGTTAGATCAACCCACTATGAAATATCACATCAAACATCTAATGATGGCGGTGATTCAGTTGCGGTGATTCAGTTTCGACATGGTACTAAGTGTGTAACGCATTAGTATTCCATACTATTTGATCCAATCGCACCTGAATTCTTTTTGTTCGATATACCCAAATCTTACCCGAAATTCATCTGGGTTCTGTTTCTTTTCCTTTTTTATAAACAAAGGAACCGGCCATAGCCCGTCTGATTTATATTAAAATTAAAGCAAGTCACAGTAGCATAAGTTTTTAACAGTCCCTGTTCATTTGGGTTCTTTTTTTTTTTACATCCGAACCCATTTTTATTCAAAACTGGCTTGGCTGACAGTTAATATAAAAATAGGACTTTGCATATTTGATGTGCAGCGAAGAACAATAGATGCTCTCCTAAGGAGTGATAACATGGTCGTACATGGATACGCTAGGACTAAAGGTAGGCCTAGACGAATATGATATGAAGTTTTACAGAATGACATGTTTTTTGTTAGCATTACAGAGGACATGGACATTGATACAGCCGAATGGAAGAAGAGGATTCAAACAGCCGACCCCAAAAATTTGGGATCAAGGCTTCCTTCTTGTACTTTTCACATTCAATAAATACCCGAAACCGACAGAAATATTTTGTGTTCATAATTTGTAACCGAACCCGACCCAAAATTCATTCATGTACTCTCTTTTACATCCAAAGTCCAAACCATTGACAGGCCTATGGAAAATAACATACAGTAAAAAATCTAAGTAGGTTGGACTTATTGTTTCATGTCAACCCATAAAGATAAGGTTTCTAAATAAATCATCTTTAATACGAACTTCCTAAAACTGTTTTGTGTGTGTGTGTGTGTGTGTGTGTGTGTGTGTGTGTGTGTGTGTGTGACCTTTGCCTCATGCCCGGAGAAGGAGAATCACTTGTTTTAAGATAATGGTGCCCACATACCAAATTTGGAACATGAAGGACCAATTTTCTTGAAACATGTACTTTTGCCGTGTGTCTACAGCTCTAGTAGTAGAAACTGAGCCTATGGGGTGCATGTATCAATCGAAATCTTGTGGGGACATAAATAAATAGAAAAACATACATTAACTACATGATTAAAAACTGTATTTCTTCAATAGGTTTTAGTGTTTCCTACATAAAGAATTTAGTAACAAAATTGTACTTATAACATAAGAAAAAATGAGGAAAAGAATGCAGTATTGATAATTTAGATCTGATAAAATAGTTTCACCATTTTAAAAAAATTTGAAACTTTCCATCACCAAACAGCTTCTTTTTGAATGTCTTGGGTTTTAAACAATATTTTAAATGTAGAAGACTTGAAACGTATTCTTTCAAAACGAAGCTGGAAACATCACTAGAAAAGGCTAATGGTTTTATATTAAAAAGGTCCACACGGATAGTGTGAGGCTGCCATTCAATCATCAAGTTCGACTGGTTCCAATTACGCCATAGTACCTAATGCTTGTTCTACTTACGCAGAGCGCATCCCATCACTTGCTAACTCAAATATGCAGCATAAAAGCAGAATTACCAGTTTACTCTCTGCAACTGCACTTCCATTAGAACTTGGTGCACCAACAAGAGCAAGCTCCCATCCAGTTGCCCTACTGGTAAGATCAAGAGTATTCTGAGTATCTACTGGATTATCTGTGACAGAAATGGATGTTAGCAATGGAAGAGTGCACACAGACAATGTACAAATTAGAAATAAGTATTATACCATTAGAAACAATGGCAAGAGCTAACGCGTTGTTTTCTTCCAACTTTGTTGCCCCCTCACTGAAATCTTCCAAGCTCTGTAAATGATGATCATAAGAAGATATCAAGGTACGGAAGTGGGGAGTGCAATTTCCTGCTGTAATTTATGTTAATATATAGCAAGATAATATAATTATCAATGAAACTTGAACCCTTACCAGGAGATCGGCAACTTGCATTTGTGCTGGAATGGAGGTGTCATCATTAGATACAGATGGTTCAGGTGGAACTGGAGGAACTATTGGGACTGGTGTAGGCTCCAGCTTTCCGTCATCTGAGTTCAGTTTCTCATGCTCAATGGCCAATATGGGTTTCGGAAAAGGAATTCTTATCTCAGCATCCACCTGATAAGGTTAAAGAGAGATGAATATTGTGAATCAGAACTCGTGAAAGCTAGTTGTTTAGTCCATATTACATGTTCTCATAAAAGAATGGTTTCCTAAGTCTAAGATTACTCATATCCATTTTCCCCATTTTTCCTATTGACACCCTTACACATTTGGCAATATCTATCCTTCATCAGTGTGAACTATTAATATACATCAACCAGTCCACCCGTAATTTGGGTCACATAATTCGTTATCACACAGCTTTATAAAGTATCAATAAGAAATCTGCACATAAAAGTTCTAACTACTAGTATGTGCAGATTGATATAAAGTATCAATAAGAAATATGCACATAAAGTTCTAACTACTACTACTAGTACGTGAAGATTGATGTTTTGTGGCTACAATTTACCAATCATTGGACAACTAATCTACCACCGATTTTTTTTGACAGATGTTGAAACTAATTATACCTCATTGCGGTTAGTCTGTAAAGTGCGTGGTGCTTCCTTCACATACTCCTCCATTGCTGAAATGAAGGATGCAGGGGGCTGCATGGGGACAAGTCATATCAGGTAAATACTTACATCTACAAAATGCACATAACTTATCACGAAATTTGCAATCTCAAAGAAAATGGTTATTTCTAGAATACGTTAATATGCAAAGGTAAACCTGTTCAATTTTAACAAAGTTTTGCCCCCGCCCAAGATCAAGGCCCTTAAAGATTTCATAGAATTCGGAGAGCCTTTCTGCCTAGAATCATATATTGAACATTTAATAAATTAGATATAAACAATAAATTGTGCAAAACAAAGGATTCAGTCACAGTTGTTATGGACATGTTTATGATAAACAGACTCGAAATTGTACCTGACACCCTGCCTTACGATAAATTTCAAGTGCTCTTAGGGCATCATGACGCTGCATCTCAAAAAACTATCAAAGAAGCACCATTACAATGTATATTTTAAGACATGGAATGCATGGAAAAAAGTATATGACACCTTACCTTGTCAACCATATTGAGAGTACCTCCATTAATTGCATTGTATATCTTAATACTTTCACTAGCAACCTACACAAGGACAATCACTTGAGAAATTTGAGAATGTAACCATAGGTACAAAAAAAGTGCTTTACTTGCTGCTTACAATTGAAAGTGCATATCTGATAATAGTATTGTATATAGCTGCCCCCTCTGGCTGCAAAAGCATTGCACAAGTTTCAGACAGATAACCAGGCTGATAGGAAATGCAAAATTTATTTCAAACCAGCTAAAACCTGATTACCTGGCAAGCAAGCAAACGGAAAAGAAGTTGTTGCAAAGCAGGTAAGTGCTCAAGCAAATCAACAGTATCAATTTCTGAAGTTGTCTGTTAAGAAAAAAGATCAGGTCAACTTGAGCTCACAACTGCCTAAACATCTTCTTATTGAGAACCTTTATGCAACCTCATCCTAACTAAATTTGAAGAGACTTGTGCATTAGAACCCCTGAATGATATACATCAAACCCAAATTCTACAACAGATAAAATGGTGTGATTCTATTAGACCCTTGAAAAATACTGCCAGATCAAGTATCTAGCCTAATGCAGAATCGGAGCATAGATCACCTACATTCTACAGGTGCAGTTTGTATATATCTGGATATCATAACCATATCAATTAAAGAAGGAAAAGGTGAATCAGTCCATCTAGGTTGAGAAATATATTATCCAAATTTGTAGAAGCGCATGCATGGAACTTTATTGTAATATGTAGATAAGTAGCAAACTAGTAAGCATTCTGCATATCAAAATCTTCATTCTCCAAAGGTAGAGCAGGAAAACAACAACAGAGCAGTTAACCCGAACTTCTGAAGTCATTTTATCCACATTCAAGAAAAGCAACTAATAGTCCATTCAGCTTTCATAGGGTCATGTTCGCAAATAGCAAACAATATTATATATACCCATTTTTACTGCCTCAATCAAAGTATTTTTTGTCTAATGGTGCAAGCTAGGATTCTGGTAATCAAAGTGAGCAACAATTAAGAAAATCAGACACAAACGTGTATAGTCTCCGTACTGTATACGCAAATTAGGGTAATCTAGAATGTGATTGTGCCAAGAAATTGGGAGAGAATAATAGTATTGAATCTTAATTGAATACAGCAACAATCTTTATCAGAATTATTTTGATATGTAGGACACTACTCTCATCCGAAATTGTCAGGATGATGATGAAGTGTTATGCTCCTGTCTAGTAAGCTATGATACAAGTAATTTGCTCATTATCTTGCTTTTTCATTTTCTTTAATATAGAAACAGACACTAAACCATATCAAAATCATCTCAAATTAAGTATATCAACAAAAATACGTGTAGCCGTGTCATCGTCTCTGGAGTTACTGTGCAAGATATAATGTATATTATTCTATTTAGCACACCCCTCATCTTGTCTATAACCAACCCCTTATCCGTGCATTGCTCTTCATGGATATGTAAACAAAGGTGTGTTATTTGTTGTACCAACCAGATACATATAACAAGAATTAAAATCACTCAACAGGAAAGTCTAAAATACCTGTAGATGGTGACAAATAAATAATGTATATTACATAAAAGCAGTAAGAGAATAAATCTTAACTAAAAAGTAACTCAAAAAAAAGGCTAAAATGCTTACAGAACGCTCTGACTCGACATCATACTTCAGCACGCGAAAGCATTCAAGCCGCTCTTCTAGATATAAAGCATAAGTGCGTACCCAAGAAGAATAATCCCATGCTTTAAGATCACATAAAAAAAACAATTAGTATCTAATAATCTGTTATCAGAACAAACTTCCCGCACTTGCATTTTATGTCACCTCGTACAAAACACTATTGGTATAAAAAATAGTGGACAAGAGATGAGCTGTTAGGTGGTAGCAAACAGACAAACTGAATAGCTTTTCATATAACATGCACAATAAAGTACAACAACTATTACCATTTGGACTCGAGTCATCCTTGAAATGGGACAGGTTCAACATATGGCTTCTGCTCCTGGTGTAGTTGATGAGCTCCTCGCGGAATGTTGCATCAACTTCCCTCAAAGCACGATGTATGACAATTAAGGTCTTATGGCAACCTAATTATAGTCGAAAACAACAGTTGAAATAGTCGATCTATTTCATAACAAGTATTCAATTCAAACATATATTAAAAAGATATTAATATAACAAACAGATACCTATCACTATACTATCTAATCATCACACAACTGTGAATTGTGAAAACCAATTCAGAAACAAAGTTAATTCTGCGTGTTCGTTCTTTCTTTGTGTGTGGTTCTAGTGGGTGGGTGTGAGGGTGGGGTAATGGTGGTGGTGGTGGGATAGGGAGTTACAATCCTGCCTTGGGTATATAAACACTAGTACAATTTGTTATAGAGAATTGCATTCACTTCATGGCTACTAGGTATGCCTCCTTTTTTTTCCCATCCTAGTTCTTCAAAAAAATCAGTGCCATATAATTATACAATCTTGCAATAAGGTACCCTAAAGATGAGATATGTCACGCCCCGACTTCCATAAATATAAATTTTAGGAGCGTGGTACATCTCCAGGCTACGCACTTATACGATACAACGTGCCGTACTTGCGATTGTCGCCTGTAAGGTCAGAGATAAAATATAGGTACAGGAAAAATAACTAACTAATCACTTCCAAAATGTCATTATCCAAAATATTACTACTTCCACTTCCAAGAGTTCCATAATTATACATCACATATCCACTACTACGTCTTGTCATTAATTATACAAGTCATATCCAATATTAAATCTTATCATTAACAAAAGTCTTCCAAGGATGCAGTCACTCGTAGAGATCCTTTTCAGCATACTGATCATCTGGAATCTCCTCCACACCTAGTGGACAAAACTAGGTTGTCAATACGACGAGCAAGCTCTCGGTCAAGGAAAGAAAGTAAGGCACGAAGAATAATGACGCCAAAATATAAAATAGAAGACATTCACCCAAATACCTTGAGCATCAACTAGAGTAAATGATACAGTCAGGTGCCAGAGTCGAGTAAGGTCTGAAGATGTAATTAAAACTAATAGAGCCAATACTAGACTAAATGAAAATGCATTGTTTAGAGAAACCCTTTGGATCACACACACCTAGTATCTCGGCAATAATCTCATTTGCCCGGGATCAGGATTATACTAAATGGACGGTGCTTAGACTTTATCCATCCCCTTAGTATCAAGCATCACATATTTATGCGATATAAGCTAATAACACCTGAATTATTTTCCGGTTTCCCAGAATCAAGTGTTAAAACAATTGTCGTATGACTTGAAATTTTTCAAGAATATCGGAACAAGCTACATTGGATATTACAGAGTCGAATTCGGGAATTCGGAATCCAATGGATACAGAAAATATGAAACAGGAAGTGTGACCCCGACAGACCCATCTGGCCAAACGAGTGCCGGTAAAAAGAACTGATCAGTTTTAAACTAGTAGTATTGCAATGAATTCGATGGTGTGATCCAACTAGCTTTCTCACCCATCCCGATGCAACTACTCTAAGTGATCCATTTAATTATATCGAGCTCTAAATGCAACTTATCGTCATGTGATGGAATCACATGACAGAATATATAAATGGGAAAGAAAGAAGGAGAACCTAAAACTTTGTAAATTAGCTAACTCTGAAAATTTCTAAGAATTTTCGGCAGAATTTTCTTTGTTTTTCTTGAACCGGAAATTCTACAATAAGCACATATAACAACATAAAAACCCGGGTACGCCGACCCCTTCGGTGGAGCAACCCTCAACACCGGAACCACGCAATATATTCAATTAACAAAAGAAAGTAACTTACAATGATTCACAAAGATGGATAAATTTAAACAAAGTATAGGTTCTAACTTTCATTTTCAAGTCAACAACAAAGATTAAAATATCTCTATTCAATAATATTCGTTGACATGGAAATTAAGGATTTTAAAGTAACAATCACTTTAACAATAGAAAGGGGGGTCTATGTAAACATAGGGGATAATGTGGTTCGAAATTGACAAGTTGTGCATTCACAACTTAATAATCCTATTATTACTTGAACATGCTAAGAATCACATTCGTATTTTGTACAAACGGAAACTTTGTTAAAAGACACAACTTGAGCAGCGGAAATATAGATTTGTGTCTTTATACTTCTCTAACTCACACGTTATGTATATACGTATAACCATAGGTATGTTGTAAGTCCCTTCTAACATAACTTTTAGTTGGATATTCAATATATATATATATATATATATATATATATATATATATATATATATATATATTTCAATTCACAACAAGCTCTAGGTTGGAACGATATGAACCATGGACATAGAAATATCAAAGTTCTCTACTAAAGTTATAATGATACCATTCAAAATAATTTATACAAGTACACTACTTGCTTGAGAGGAGATCTTAATTTAACCTACAACAAGTTCCACACATTCTATATTATGTAGTCTTACAAGAGAGTATATATATATATATATATATATATATATATATATATATATATATATATATATAAGGATACGTATATATATATTCATATATATATATATATATATATATATATATATATATATATATATATATTTTAAGGTATCAAAGTTAGTGATAAGACCATTTTCTAGACATAGCCTCTAAGGATATTTACTACATAGTAAACCATGCTATTGTGATCAACAATTTATTATTAGCTCTCCTTAACAAGTATTATTTCTCTTAGAGACACACACACACACACATATATATATATATATATATAAATGTGCCCAAACTATGATGTTCGAAATTTTGCTACAAATAATTACTTCTTGACGCATCCAAAAATTTTCCATATAACCTTAAACTTGCATTAATGACACTAGAACAACTACAAGTATAAATCTTGGAATATGAGAATTCAAAAAAAAATAAAAAATGAGAGGTTGAAGAATGGTAGAGAGCTTGCCTTGGGTTTTGAGAGGTTTTTGGAACAATTTAAACTCCAAAATTTAACCCTAAAATTGAGAAGCACAACAAATTTATACACATAAAGAAGTTAGGGTTTAATTAAGGAAAGAGTTTGGTAAAGGAAGAAGGGAAAGAAAAGTAAAAGGGATTTATACCTAAAATTCTTTTTTTGGGAAATTTTTTGAAGAAGAAATGGAGTTGGAGGAAGAAAAGAAGAAGTTGAAGAAGAAGTTGTGAAGAGGAGAGAGAGAAAAGGGGGAGGGGCCAAGAAGTGGAGAGGGAGAGAGTGTGAAGATTTTTTTTTTCTTCTTCTTTCATCCAATTCTTGACACATGTCCATTCATGAAACTTCCTAACCACAAATCAATGACAAGTGTCCCTACCCAATAAGGAATTGCATGTTTGTTTGGAGGGTTTGGATGCAAAAGGACTTATTATTGTATTATGCAATAATAAAAGTTTGGGGGGTTAAACTTACAAGTTGGTATTTCTATTTATAAAAAAATAGATATTCTATATATATATATATATATATATATATATATATATATATATATATACACATGGGGATTTATTCTTTGTAGAAAGAATTTATTTATTTATTAAAAAAAAAAAATTCAAACTATGACACTCTACCCACCTTAATTAAATTCCGTCCTCGGAATTTAAGAAAACACACATAGGGTCAGGAAAAAACTAAGGTACCTTAATCGACGAAGAGGTATGGATATTGTTGCCGCATGTCGTCCTCCTTCTCCCACGTAGATTCGCCAGGGAAGTCCTTGTTCCATGAAACTCGAACCAAGGATACTGTCTTATTCCTGAGAACCTTCTGCGTTCGATCCATGACCTCTACTGGCTTATGTTGTATGCGCAGAGTTGGACCCACTGTTATCTCAGAATGGTCAAGTATGTGTCTAGCATCTGGCACGTACTTTCTAAGTTGAGAAACATGGAAGACATTATGAACTCCTTCAAGTGAAGGTGGTAAGGCCAGTCGGTAAGCTACATCTCCGACTCTTTCCAAAATATCAAATGGGCCTACATACCTTGGGCTCAACCCCTCTTGTTCCAAATCTGATAGTTCCCCGGGTTGGTGAAATTTTTAGAAATACATGATCACCAGCTTTGAACTCGAGGATCCTTCTATGTTTATCTGCCCACATCTTATGTCTGTCTTGAGCAGCCTGAAGGTGACTTCGAATTGCCTTAACCTTGTCCACAGTTTGTGTAACCAGCTCTGGCCCCAACAGTTGACGCTCCCCTACGTCACTCCAACATATTGGAGATCGGCACTTCCTTCCATACAAAGCTTCAAATGGAGCCATCTTGATACTGGACTGGTAGCTATTGTTATAGGAGAATTCTATCAGATGAATATGATCATCCCAAGATCCCCCGAAGTCTAGGGTACATGCCCTCAACATATCTTCCAGGATCTGAATCGTTCTCTCGGACTGACCATCGGTCTGTGGATGGTATGCTGAACTGAACTTTAGGTGAGTGCCGAGACTATCTTGCAAACTTTTCCAAAATTTGGAGGTAAACCGAGTATCTCTGTCTGAGACGATACTCACTGGTACTCCGTACTGACTAACAATATTCTTCATATACATATCTGCTAGGAGTTCGGTAAATTGACCGACTCGAAATGGCAGAAACCTTGCAGACTTTGTTAGTCTATCCACAATCACCCAAATAGCATTGTTACTTCTTTTTGTTCTTGGTAGTCCAAATACAAAATCCATCGTTATGTGTTCCCACTTCCATGCAGGTATAGGTAAAGGTTGTAGAAGTCCAACGATCCTTTGATGTTCAGCCTTTACTTGTTGACATATTAAGCACTTTGAGACAAATTTGGCGATCTCGTGCTTCATCCCGTGCCACCAGAAATTCTGCTTCAGATCCTGGTACATTTTTGTACTCCCAGGATGAATGGAGTATTGTGAGCTGTGAGCTTCAGACATCACCTCTGTCCTGAGTTCTCCACTAGGCACACATAAACGACTTCCAAATCTTAAGGAACCATCTGGATGCTTAACCAAACCAGTTTGTAACCCAGATTCAGTTTGTTTCCATAGCTTCTGCAGTTTCACATCATCCTTTTGAGCCTCTTTAATTCTTTCGATTAAGGATGATTGCAGCTCCAAACTTGCCCAGACTCCATCTGCCACTGGGTAGATTACTTCGATCCCCATCTTTCTTAGATCTTCCAATATTTCCTTGGGTGTGTTCAGGAAGAAAGCTATTGGTCTTCTGCTCAAGTCGTCAGCCACCTTATTTGCTTTGCCCGGATGATATTCCAATTTCATGTCGAAGTCTTTAAGCAGTTCTAACCATCTCCGTTGTCTCATGTTCAATTCCTTTTGAGTGAATACATATTTCAAGCTCTTATGATCTGTATATATATTAATTTGTTCCCCGTATAAATAGTGTCTCCATAGCTTCAAAGCGAAGACAATGGCTGCTAATTCCAGATCATGAGTTGAATAGTTCCTTTCATGAGTTTTCAATTGACGAGAAGCATAAGCGATTACCCTTCCATGCTGCATCAGGACACAGCCTAGTCCTTTTCCAGAAGCATTGCTATAGATTTCATAACCTCCCGAGCCTGAAGGTAAGGCTAACACTGGTGCTGTAATAAGTCGCTCCTTCAGTTCTTCAAATGCAGCTTGGCATTTATCAGTACAAATAAACTTTTCATCCTTCCGAGTCAATCGAGTGAGTGGCTCGGCAATTCTGGAAAAATTCTCCACAAATCTTCTATAATATCCAGCTAGTCCGATAAAGCTTCGAATTTCCGCAACATTCTTGGGAGTAGGCCATGATTTTACATCTTCTATCTTTTTGGGATCCACCGATATCCCTTCTCCGCTAACTATATGTCCCAGGAAAGAAATTTGGTCCAACCAGAATTCGCACTTGCTTAACTTACCATACAACTTCTCTTGTCGTAGAGTTTCAAGTACTATTCTCAAATGTTCTTCGTGTTCCTTCTCATTCTTTGAATAGGCTAATATATCATCAATAAACACTATTACAAATTTGTCCAAGTATTTATAAAATACTCTATTCATCAGATCCATAAATATAGCCGGAGCATTAGTTAGCCCGAAAGGCATAACTTGAAACTCATAGTGTCCATATCGGGTCCTGAAGGCAGTCTTCGGTATATCTTCCTTTCTGACTTTGACCTGATGATACCCTGATCTGAGATCTATTTTTGAAAATACAGTTGCTCCTCCGAGTTGGTCAAACAACTCATCAATCCTTGATAATGAATATTTGTTCTTAATAGTTACTTCATTTAGTGCTCTATAATCAATCACCAGCCTTAGACTTCCATCCTTCTTCTTCACGAATAACACAGGTGCTCCCCAAGGAGATCCACTAGGTCTAATGAATTCTTTAGCCAATAACTCCTTAATTTGTTTACTTAATTCAGCTAGTTCTTCCTTAGTCATGGGATAAACCTTCTTTGCAATAGGTGGATAACCTGGAATCAAATCAATATAAAATTCTACAGCTCTATCAGGGGGTATGCCAGGTAATTCATCAGGGAACACATCTTTGAATTCGGCTACGACCTTGGGCCATTCAATTACTTCTTGATGCTGGAAATTTCTTCCTGGTGTTTGTTCAAATCTTTCTAATTCTTCTTCATCAAATTCTTTCTGATCTCTTACGAATTCATGTATTTCGCTATCGGATAAGGAAAATTGAACTTTTCCTTGGCCACAATCTATAATTGCAGATATTGAGATCAACCAATCCATTCCAAACACTACATCATAATTGTTCATGGGAAAAACTAACAATTTAGCTTGGTAGCTTCCTCCCATTTTGATGGGACGGCTTCGACATATCCGGCTTACTTCTACCACCCCATTACCGGTAAGGATTCTTAACTTTTTGATCAGGGGTTGAGTTAATATATCATATTTAGATACAAAAGATGCTGATATAAGGGAATGTGTAGCTCCAGAATCAAATAAGACAGATGCATGACTAGATGATGCAAGTATAGTACCTGATACCACATCTCCAGCCGTCACTGCTTCATTGACATTCACCATGAAGGCATGTCCATGCTTCTTCTTTTTCTTGTTGTAGTTATTTGGACCCGCATTTTGCACCTGATGGAACTGGTGCGCTTGCTAGTGTGTTAGAATCTGGTGATGTAGACATGATCCTGAATATTAAGAATATAAAATTCTTAACATGAGGATGGAAGGTAGGTGGGTGACTATACTACTACAGGAGGAAGGAAAATTTGCAAAACTAAGATCAATTGCAAATTAGATAGATAAAAAAAATTAAAAAAAAGAAGCATATTTTCATTCATTTCAGAAGCATACAAAGTACAATATGCTTCCATAAGGGTCATATATATACAAGATTAGCACTAACTAATCTTCTATCATCATACAAAACTATATATATATATATTATTTTATTTTATTTTATATACATATATATACATATCTATCGTGAAACAAAATGAAATACGACAGACAAAAAGATGGCCCCTCTTAGGCTCTAACCCTATACATACATATATCCATAAGTCTGCTGCCTAACAAAATAGGGTGCAGTAGAGCAAGGACCCCTTCTTCTTCACCAACATCCTTGCTCCAGCCAAATATCGTCCTCTACCGTAAGGATAGTCACATAAGGGTTATCATCAATCCATTCCTCCATAGTCCCCTTGTAATTGGTAATCTCAGGGTGTGCTCGCACATTACCCCTAAGGAAATACCTAAAACGTACTTCTGATTCATGGTACACCTCAGCTCCATCCTCGACCTCCCTAACGACCGGACGTAGGAATCTATAGTAGAGCCCACACACTGGGAGGTCAAGCCAGTCAGGAACGTTCCAGCTCTTCCTAGCTCCCTGTCCATACCCATACATGGTGCGGTCACTACCATCCCAGTAAATAGATCGTAGGAATCGTCCCATTCCTGCATCCATGAATCCTCATATAAGTAACTCATAATCAATAAGAATGAATCAATAATAATAAATTTAGCCACAAGATTCTTGAAATTTAGTAAAATGTATCTTTAATCCTTCACTAAACTTTCATGTTTATCATTCTTCGTCTCCTAGGTAAATCCGATAAGTCCAAGATATTCATGTACAACCAGTATCAAGCCCCTAAACCTATATCCTATCCCTTATCATCAGACCTGCATGGGCCACCACTAAAAGACGTATCACGTCCCGACTTCCATAAATATAAATTTTAGGAGCGTGGTACATCTCCAGGCTACGCACCTATACGATACAACACGTGTCGTACTTGCGATTGTCGCCTGTAAGGTCAAAGATAAAATATAGGTACAGAAAAAATAACTAATCACTTCCAAAATGTCATTATCCAAAATATTACTACTTCCACTTCCAAGAGTTCCATAATTATACATCACATATCCACTACTACGTCTTGTCATTAATTATACAAGTCATATCCAATACTAAATCTTATCATTAACAAAAGTCTTCCAAGGATGCAGTCACTCGTAGAGATCCTTTTCAGCATACTGATCATCTGGAATCTCCTCCACACCTAGTGAACAAAACTAGGTTGTCAATACGACGAGCAAGCTCTCGGTCAAGGAAAGAAAGGCACGAAGAATAATGACGCCAAAATATAAAATAGAAGACATTCACCCAAATACCTTGAGCATCAACTAGAGTAAATGATACAGTCAGGTGCCAGAGTCGAGTAAGGTCTGAAGATGTAATTAAAACTAATAGAGCCAATACTAGACTAAATAAAAATGCATTGTTTAGAGAAGCCCTTTGGATCACACACACCTAGTATCTCGGCAATAATCCCATTTGTCCGGGATCAGGATTATACTAAATGGGCGGTGCTTAGACTTTATCCGTCCCCTTAGTATCAAGCATCACATATTTATGCGATATAAGCTAATAACACCTGAATTATTTTCCGGTTTTCCAGAATCAAGTGTTAAAACAATTGTCGTATGACTTGAAATTTTTCAAGAATATCGGAACAAGCTACATTGGATATTACAGAGCCGAATTCGGGGATTCGGAATCCAATGGATACAGAAAATATGAAACAGGAAGTGTGCTAAGCCACACCCCGACAGACCCGTCTGGCCAAACGAGTGTCGGTAAAAGGAACTGATCAGTTTTAAACTAGTAGTATTGCAATGAATTCGATGGTGTGATCCAACTAGCTTTCTCTCCCATCCCGATGCAACTACTCTAAGTGATTCATTTAATTATATCGAGCTCTAAATGCAACTTATCGTCATGTGATGGAATCACATGACAGAATATATAAATGGGAAAGAAGGAGAACCTAAAACTTGTAAATTAGCTAACTCTGAAATTTCTAAGAATTTTCGGCAAAATTTTCTTTGTTTTTCTTGAACCGGAAATTCTACAATAAGCACATATAACATAAAAATCCGGGTACGCCGACCCCTTCAGTGGAGCAACCCACAACACCGGAACCACGCAATATATTCAATTAACAAAAGAAAGTAACTTACAATGATTCACAAAGATGGATAAATTTAAACAAGTATAGGTTCTAACTTTCATTTTCAAGTCAACAACAAAGATTAAACTATCTCTATTCAATAATATTCGTTGACATGGAAATTAAGGATTTTAAAGTAACAATTACTTTACCAATAGAAAGGGGAGTCTATGTAAACATAGGGGATAATGTGGTTCGAAATTGACAAGTTGTGCATTCACAACTTAATAATCCTATTATTACTTGAACACGCTAAGAATCACATTCGTATTTTGTATAAACGAAAACTTTGTTAAAAGACACAACTTGAGCAGCGAAAATATAGATTTGTATCTTTATACTTCTCTAACTCACACGTTATGTATATACGTATAACCATAGGTATGTTGTAAGTCTGTTGTAAGTCTCTTCTAACATAACTTTTAGTTGGATATTCAATATATATATATATATATATATATATATATATATATATATATATATATATATATATATATATATATTCAATTCACAACAAGCTCTAGGTTGGAACGATATGAACCATGGACATAGAAATATCAAAGTTCTCTACTAAAGTTATAATGATACCATTCAAAATAATTTATACAAGTACACTACTTGCTTGAAAGGAGATCTTAATTTAACCTACAACAAGTTCCACACATTCTAAATTATGTAGTCTTACAAGAGAGTATATATATATATATATATTATAAGGTATCAAAGTTAGTGATAAGACCATTTTCTAGACATAGCCTCTAAGGATATTTACTACATAGTAAACCATGCTATTGTGATCAACAATTATTATTAGCTCTCCTTAACAAGTATTATTTCTCTTAGAGTCACACACACATAATATATATATTTATATTTATATAAATGTGTCCAAACTATGATGTTCAAAATTTTGCTACAAATAATTACTTCTTGACGCATCCAAAGATTTTCCATATAACCTTAAACTTGCATTAATGACACTAGAACAACTACAAGTATAAATCTTGGAATATGAGAATTCAAAAAAAAAAAAAAAAAAAGAGGTTGAAGAATGGTAGAGAGCTTGCCTTGGGTTTTGAGAGGTTTTTGGAACAATTTAAACTCCAAAATTTAACCCTAAAATTGAGAAGCATAACAAATTTATACACATAAAGAAGTTAGGGTTTAATTAAGGAAAGAGTTTGGTAAAGGAAGAAGGGAAAGAAAAGTAAAAGGGATTTATACCTAAAATTCTTTTTTTTGGGAATTTTTTTTTAAGAAGAAATGGAGTTAGAGGAAGAAAAGAAGAAGTTGAAGAAGAAGTTGTGAAGAGGAGAGAGAGAAAGGGGGGGGGGGGGGCGGCCAAGAAGTGGAGAGGGAGAGAGTGCGAAGATTTTTTCTTTTCTTTCATCCAATTCTTGACACATGTCCATTCATGAAACTTCCTAACCACAAATCAATGACAAGTGTCCCTACCCAATAAGGAATTGCATGTTTGTTTGGAGGATTTGGATGCAAAAGGACTTATTATTGCATGATGCAATAATAAAAGTTTGGGGGGTTAAACTTACAAGTTGGTATTTCTATTTATAAAAAAATAGATATTCTATATTTATATATTTATATATATATATATATATATATATATATATATACATGGAGATTTATTCTTTGTAGAAAGAATTTATTTATTATTAAAAAAAAATTCAAACTATGACAAGATATAATAAGAAAATTCCAACTATTTTAGAAAACTATAGGTCAAATTTCGTCCCTTACAGAAATAAACACTTAAGAGGGAGAGGAAGAATGTAAGATGAGAAGCACATGTAATGATGAGCAGAATGTGACTAGAGTTAAATCCAATATATTCGAAGAGGTAAAAGATGTGACTCGGGTATGCTTGTAGGAAATAATATCAGCCTCATTTTATTTACCAGATCACACCATATCAGTTTGGAGGAATATAGTGAGCCACATCCATTTGATTCTTTCACAAAGGATAAGTTTTAAGTCTAGATGTGGGGATTTGATCAGGTTTGACTGACTTGATCAGTGAAAACAATGAATATCTTTTACGTGAACCAGTGCAAGGTACTAATCAACTCATGAAAGATTCATCACAAATCTTTTTGATTTACAATAAAATAGGTAAAGCACATGAAGCACAACACACACATCAACATCATCCACCTATTGTTATGGTCCAACTTCATAATCCTGAAAATCATGACAGGCAATGTTATCTGACTGCAATATGAAATATTGCAAAAAACTTCATTCAAGGGGGGAGAGAGAGAGAAGAGGGGGGGGGGGGGGGGGGGGGGGGGGGGGGGGTGGTGCTTATATTAATGGTATTACAACAATTATGCTTCGGTTCAGATTACTAGGTTTCCAACCACGTATAAGCTTTACTTTTCCTACATTGTTTGATTTATAGAAGAAAGTTTATGGAGAGATCCAATTTGATCTAATTTCCTTGAATTCCCAGGTATCTCATATTTTCCATGCTTATCTAAATTTGATTACATTCACTAAATCAAACTATATGACTTCTAGAAAAGTAAATGTAGATATTATGTTCATGGCTTTAGAACAATTATGATTTGATTCATATTAGGTAGGTTTCCCAACCATGTACAAGCTTTAACTTTCCGTTAATCTAGGAGGTACTTTATACCTAATATGTTCTAATTTCCATGCATTACATGCTTGCTTCTGTGCCATTGTCAGCATCAAAACTAGATCATCTAAACCAGATCAAATTCGGTCAGAAGCGTGTAGCTGAAAACAATCATGTCACAGTGAAGCTCTAATTTAGTAGAATTGATGTACGTCTACAGTTTACTTAGAAGAATCAGCACCATGAGAAGATCAGGGCAATCAATAAATAGGTACCACCTAGTAATCTTCTAGTTAACTAAGATGAAGCTGCTATGTCCATATATTTTCCATGAAAGCTAAATAAATTAAAAAAAAGAAACATATAGAAATAGAACTGAAAACATTCAGCAATTGGAAAGGATAGTTTAAGCCGGGATGTGGGGATTTGATCAGGTTTGACTGAGTTGATCAGTGAAAACAATGATGAGTATTTTTTATGTGAAACCAGTGCAAGGTATTAATCAACTCATCAATCTTCATCACAACTCTTTTTGATCTACAATAAAATAGGTAAAGCACAACACGCATATCAACATCATCCACCTATTGTTGTGGTCCAACTTTCTAATCATGAAAATCATAACAGTCAATCTGACTGCAATATGAAATAATGCAAAACTCTCCATTAGGGGGGAGGGCTATTATCAGGGGCAGACCTACATAGAAGCATGGGGTGGCCTGCCCCCCCCCCCCCCCCCCCAAAACAAACACCCCCACAACCCAAATTTTAGTGGGTGTACTACATTTATAGGCAGTAAGTTAAGATATATGAGTAATCATTTATTGATTTGCACATATGGAGAGTGGTAGCTCATGTGGTGGTATGGTGGAGAGTTTTCTAGTGGTAAGGTTCAAATCCCATAAGAAACAATTTTTTTGCACCCCCCCACAACCATTACTTCATGGTTCTGCCCTGGATTATATATATTTGATGGTTATTACAACATTATGCTTCGGTCAAGATTACTGGGTTTTCCAACAGTACAAGCTTTAATTTCCTACATTATTTGATTTATTGAAGGATCAAGGAATTTAAGGAGAGATCCAACTTGATCTAACTTCCTTGAATTCCAAGGTATGTCTACTTTTCCATGCCTTTACATCTAACTTTGATTACATTCACCAAACTATAGATTCTCAAAAGTAAAACAGAGATTATGTTCAATGTTTTAGAACAATTATGATCTGATTCATATTAGGTAGGTTTCCCAAGCATGTACAAGCTTTAACTTTATGTTGATCTCTAGGAGGGTACTTTAAGGAGGATACCTATTATGTGAATTTTCATACATGCTTGCTTGTGTGCCTTGTGAGCATCTAAACTAGATAATCTTAGCTAACAAAACTGAATGACTTCTCAAGTAGCAGATGATTGTTATCAAATTCTGGACAAAACTAAATGATTTAAATTAAACTGTAATTTTGGGCGTGTGTGTAGCTGAAAACATTCATGTCATGACGTACTATGCAGTTTTACTTAGAAGCATCAGCACCATGCGGAGATCAGGTCAATCAATTAGTAGGTACTACCTAGTAAATATTCTTCTGGTTAACTAAGATGGAAGCTGATAATGTCCATAAATTTCCCATGACAGCTAATAAATAAAAAGAAACTTATAGTCATATAGAAGTAGAAAATAACTGAGAAACATTCAGCAATTGTAATACATAGAACATACAGCCCAATTGTGTGTTTTGGCAAGCCTTCTAGCAAGGGCATTTATGCAATATGCAACGTCTGCTCGAGGTCTTCTAGCTGAAACAGCCTCAAAAACAGCTGCACCAAAGTATTATCGTAAGCAAAGTCTAAGTAGAACTAGTAAAGTACAAAACAAAAATATAAAAAAATAGTCCACGTCACCAAAGACTAGTGAAACATAAAAGTGTTCACCGCAACTTAAAAAGGAGGACAAGGGGGGGGGTGGGTGTGTGGGAGGGGTGGGGGTGACTCACAGCGTATATGTTTGTCTTTTGCCAGCAGTTCGATATGGTTGGTGGCCTTGACAATTGCAACATCTAGTTCCTGGAAAATTTTAAATAGTGTCAGAATGATGTACAACAAAACCAATTTAAAAATCAATAATCACCAACAAAATGCTGCAAAAAACAACCTTATTGTCACTGTTAACTTTTGCCAAACTGACTGTTGTGGTGTCTTTTAGTGCACCAAGAGCTTTTCTCAAGCTTTGTTGGGTAGTGCCGCTTCCCGCCATCCTGGTTTTTAAATATAAGGAAACAATAAACTATATTTCAGACAAAAGTTCAATAAAAATGAATTCAAAGAGAAAACTATACATAAAAGCATTGAGATTGTTGATAACTCGAACAAAAGAACGGAAAAAAAGAAAGAGGAAAAAGAATGGCCATGCATTAATTGATGGATGGGCATGCACATGCCTTTTAAGTCATCTGTTGGTAATCCATAAATCATCATGGTTATGCTTCACATGAAAACATATACATATCTAGAATTTCTAGGCTGCAACTGATCTATATGTCAACGTGGCAAAATCGGTGGTGGTTGAAAATCAATCAATCAAGTCGTCGACTATCAAAACAAAATTGAGACTTGATAGTTGATCCAATTAATGCTAACACAATTGGCACACTGTTTCAAAGCAAAACGACAAACTTCCGCTGGAAAGAAATTTATCATTATATGTTGTCATATAAAGGAGGTTCAATTAAGTGTCAGTAATGTTCCAATTTTGGCATATTGGTTTAGAATTCGGCCCACGTTGATGAATCTAATTAATTACCTTTATCTGACATTACTTCCTTTTCGTACTCCCATGTAGGGAATGAAACCTTGAGCAGTTGCTCCAAAGCTACTTGACTTTAAGTTGTGCAATCAAGAAGGTAAAGCTAACAGTTTCATCCTACAATTTCACACTAACTTAAAGGATTTACATTAAATGAATGAAAACAAAATATTCCACAAGACTTTGATAGATTATGAGATAAAATCCAAAACTTATCCCTATAAACAAGAGAAAGAAGTAATTGGTTAGTAGGATGACAAATCTATATAAAAATATATTTTAAACTAGTTTCTATGTCGAGCGCAGAAATGCTTATGTGCAAGCTCTCCTAGGCTTTATGATATAGCTAGAGATCACCTCTCCACCATTAATGCTTTTGCAAGAAACATATCCAACTTGATACATCAATTGATGATTCTAGTAAGAATTTCATATCGCAATCACAACATGCATTGAGTCATGGGTGGGCAAACCCATGCCGTTAAGAAATCAGTTGATGATGCGATCATCATGGTCATGGTTCCACATGCAAAGATATAACAAATTTTTTAAATGTCTACAATTGATCAAGCCAGCCGTATGTGAAAGCAGGAGTCTGCGCTCATAGTTGTTGAAAATCAATCAAGTACCAAAACAAAATTGAGACAAAATTTAATTATTGCACACCCACCCAACCCATTTGGCAGATCATTCCAAAGCAAAAATAACAAAACCATATTAACGACTTCTTAATTGTAGGTTGAAATACCTGACCAATATGAATCTCTAATCTAAGACGCAACTAATAATGCCCTCACAAAAAAAAACAAGAAATAAAATATTTAGAATATCTAGGCTGTGATTGATGCATATGTTAATGCGGGAGACTGCGCTCTCGTAGTTGTTGAAATCTAATCAATCAATCGGTAAAGGAAACAACGTCGAGACTAGAGACTGGATCTAATTAATGCTATCCACACATTGGCAAATCGTCTCAAAGCAAGATAATAAAGCCATATTAACCACTTCATGATTGTAGACTGGAATACTTGATCAACAAGACTCTGTTGAAATCTAAGACGCCGCTACTAATTCCCAACCAGAGAAACACAAGCAAATAAGGCATCTCCAATGGGAATTCTAAAATTGGGTTTCTATCCTACTTGTCATTGTACTTTAAAAAAAAAACTATCCTAGTTGGTAGAGTTTCTACAAAGAAATTGCTCCATTTCTACCCTATGTGGCAAAGAATAAAATGATCAATTTAATGATGTAGGGCCCAATATTAATTGCTATGAGAGATGGAGAGTTTTTGTGAGTTTCTACATGTAGAAACCTCAAATAAATTCTCCATCCTACATCACCGGCTCATAGGATGGAATTGAGATAGAAATTGTGGATGGAGAAGTTTTTTTTTTCTAAAAGGGGCTTATATCATAGAAATAGGGGAAAGAAACCCCCATTGGAGATGGCTCAACAATTCAGAAGTTCTAGGCTGAAAGGGACCCATATGTCAAAATGGGAGATTGTCAAAATGGGAGCAGTTCAATCAATCAACTAACAAACAACATCAAAAAACTCGACATAATTAATGCTCCCGACATCCGGAACATCGTTTCAAATCTAGAAAGGAACCATATCAGCAACTGCTCAATTGTTTGCTCTCGAAACTGAATAAGACTACGCTGTGATCTAAGAAGCTACTAGTAATGGAAAGACTGTCACTGAAACCTAAAAAATATTAATTTTCTCAAACCAGAAGTTAACCATGCAAAATTACCATAAAAATAAAGGAAACTAACCAGCAAAGGTCTTCCTTTTCCTCTATGTTATCATATCATTCTTCACATAAAAAAATCCAATATAAGGAATAACAAGAATAACCAATCGACCTAATTAAACCTAAACCCCATAAATTAGTCAAATTTAACGATCAACAACCCAACTCAGAAGAAATAGAACATAAATTATCAAATCCCTCAAAAGTATATATGTATGTATATATATATAGCAGCAAACGAGGGAAATGACCAGAAATTGCGCAGGGGGGGCTCGGTACGGAGCTGGAACAACCGAATCGAAACCGTTCAGAATTCAGAGAGAAATATGAAATCATCGTCGCCATAATCGATGAAATTAGTATGGGGCTAGGGTTTTGCGGACCTTGGAAGACGAGCTGGGAGGAGATTCTCCTCGGGATCGGCGAGAGAGAGAGAGAGAGAGGAGAGAGAGAGAGAGAGAGAGAAAGGAATAAAGAGAGATTTTTATCGAAGAAACAAAGGAGGAGGAGAGAGAGAGAGAGAGAGAGGGGAGAGAAGAAGAAGAAGGTTTTTATTGAGCGGCGTTCGAACTTAATTTAATATTTCTTGACCGAATCCAGATTTATTTTTTAATTAATTTTTACTAAGGAGTTTTTTTGCATATATATATATATATATATATATATATATATATATATATATATATATATATATAGAATAGGGTGAGCATCGGTATAATCGGTCGGTATTTTGTCGAACTTTTCGGTATTTTTTTAAATCGGTATCTAAAAAATCAATACCAATATTGTAGCATTTAGAATCGGTTTTTTCGGTTTCGGTTAAATCGGTATTCGGTCGGTTTTTGTTCGGTATCGGTATTTTATCAATTAACATTTGATCAATCAACACACTTAATATTTTAGAACCTCTTAACCTATAAATTTTTTTTTACTTTTTTGGAAGTATAAATTTTAAAGCCAAGCCTCTATCAACCAAAAAATTAATCAAAATTATAAAAAACAATATGTAGCAAGTCGCAAACACCTAAAAATGAGTTTAAAAGATCAAACACGATCACTGAGTTTAATCTTTAATATAAGTTTAAGTAACCAAAATTAACTTCAAAATTCTATAAGCACAGGAACATAAGCTCAAAAGATCAAAAACTCAATTCTTAGTATTCTTAACATAACTTCAAGTCCACTAAAGTCAATTCTAAGTTCTAAGAAACTACCAAAACAAAGATAAAAATTAAAATTAGTAGTATAAATTAATCACGAACAACATTCTACAAAGAATATATATATATATATATATATATATATATATATATATATATATATATATATATATATATATATATATATATATAATATATAATCGGTTCGGTTCGGTATTTTCGGTATTGTATTACACTCAAACCGCTACCACTACCATTATACCATATTTAGTCGGTTCGACAATTCGGTATCAGTACATTTTCAGTTCGATTTTCGGGATATTTTTAATCGGTATCCGGTCGGTTTTTCGGTATCGGTCGGTATTTGTTCACCCCTAATGTAGAATGTGGCTTTAACATCTGTGCCCTTCTAGAATTACTTGTTGCAGTTTCATTTAAGAATTTTTCTTTTTCTTTCTTTCTTTCTAATTATATTTGTGTCTAAGAAAGTTAGTTTTCAATTACAATGGCTTATGTTTTAAGTTGCAATAATGCTAAGTTTACAACAAATATTTACAATCCTCTTACAACCTTCACCCATTTGCTGACATGTGGGCCAGGCCACCACCTGGCCCACATGTCAGAAAATGGGTGAGTGGTTGTAAGAGAGTTGTAAACATTGGTTGTGACTATAGCACTTTAAGTTGTCAAAGTTAACAACAACAATAATTAGAATATTGAAGGAAATACCTTCATTTAAACAATGAACTTTTCTTAGGGGACTAGTGAGGATTATTGAGAAGTATTGTGATTAAGTTCAAATTTCGCAAAAATAAATAAAATAAAATAAATAACCATATTTTATCACTTAAAAAAAGGTGTATGCCGTGTTAATTCATATAGTGCTAAAAAATATCTCTCTTTTTTTAATATATTTGTGTATAAGGACGATGGAGCTTAGGTAGAACAACACACACTTCGTGAATTCTTAGATGACTTTTATGAACATAACAATCCACAATCGTACCATTCAAGTGTCATTTATATGTTAATAGCATTTATTAGCATGTAATAATATCAATTAGATAATGTTAGTCCCGGGGCTTGATCAAAGATGGAAAAAAAGATGCAATCGAGATCTGAGATGTCCCACAAAACTTTGCAGAGAGCAAACTCAAGATCTACGATGGTATAAAAAATCAAATAGCCAAATTACAATCTGAAGGAGGGAAAAAAAAGAGAAGAGAATCTCTCGTTCTTCTTGCAAACGTGTTGCAATTGGGACAGAAGAGTTACAATAAAAACTAGAGAGAGATGAGAAGAAGAACAATGCTGGGGTGTCAAAACACGTTGCTCAAAGCAAGATTCGCCCCACACGATCTGCTTCCAGGAACCAGCAAGTTGAATAACTTATGGAACGCTCGATGTCACATCTGTTCTGACTCCTCGGATGGACTTGCAATGGCGGCAGCAGCTCTCTCTTCTTTTCCTTTTCTGACTTGTATTTTCGTCGTCCCATATAAGGAGGCCAGAAGAGAGTATATATAGAGAGAGGGTGGAAACCCTAGCCGCCTCTTCAGTTATGGAAAGATTGAATCAAATCACAAAAAGATAGCAACGAATTAATTCTAATCCCACAAAGATAGGAAACTGAATTAATTCAAATCCCACAAAGATAGTAACGAAATTAATTCAAATCCCACAAAGATAGGATCTGAATTAATCGCATTGATTCACCCTTTCCATAACGATTTGAAATCTGCACAGTCAGCGTAGCCCTCCATGCGGCAGCAGCAGCAGCAGCCTGGCGGGGACGCTTGGGCCGCATGGACGAATGTGCCGCATGAGCGATGGAGCATGAGCGCATGAGAGCATGGACCGCATGAGCCGAATGAGCCGCATGAGCGCATGGACCGCATGAGAGCCGCATGAGCCATGAACCGCATGAACGCATGGCCGCATGAGCCGCATGAGCCGCATGAGGCCGCATATGAGCCGCATGCCGCATAAGACCGCATGGCCGCATATGAGCCGCATAAAGACCGCATGACTGTTGACGTGCTAAGTGCAAAGTGCGCTAACAAAACGCCACATTACGCCTCATGAGCCATGAGCCCGAGCCCGAGTCCGAGTCCGAGTCCGGTCGCTAACCCCATTTGGGGCTTAGCTCCAAGTGGAATTAATCAGAGAATGACAAAAGCATTAATGCTTAATCCTTGGAGCCTTATTTACCTCCTAGTAAAAATCACCCACATGGTTCCTCCTTAGGGTCACCACCCCATGTGCATCTCTCAACAAACACACCCAAGTATATGTTGAGATAACTCATGGTGCTTTTCCAATGTGGGACTAAAATTTACAAGCATGTTGAGAGCAAGCTTTCTCCATGTAAATAAAGCACCAACAATCCCCCACATATCACAACATATATATGTGTCCAGGGTTGAGCGTTCCCCACAGTAACTGTCCATTTGCATTAGGATAGATGTCGCTGACGACTTGAATCTTTCCGCATGGGTTAAATAACAATGTGATACAAGAATGGACTACGCCTTGAATTCTGCACCACAATTGTAATTCTTTCCACTCACAAAGTGTAGTTACGTGTGCTTCTGGCTGCACATTAAAGGCCCTGTGCCAGCCTAGTTTCAGTGTATAATTTTGGGCGTCTACAAGTTTACCCTCAAAAGACGGCCTGATATCTCTTTTCATACACTATAGGTGAGTTCTTTATTAAGAGATATGGCATGAAGCCTTGCGCTTCCTTGCGGTGCTACGCCGCTATGACATGGCCTGAAGCCGAGGCATTACCCTACCTGGGAACCTCATCGTAGTGTCATACTACTGTAGCATGAGGTCAAGCCTCTTTGTAGTGCCAAACTACCCAGCATGAAGCCTAAGGCTTCCTTGCGGTGTTACGCCGCAACGACATGGCTTGCAATACCGAGGCTTTACCCCTATCTGGGTACCTCATCGTGGTGTCGTGGCCACTGTAACATGGGGCCATCCTCCCTTGTAGTGCTGTCTACAACTCTTTAATTACGTCATACAGCATTAGGCTACCTGCCTATTTGCGGTGCTACGCCGCGATGACTTGGCTTGCAAAGCCGAGGCATTACCCTACCTGGGAACCTCATGGTGGAGTCATCCTACTGTAGCATGGAGTTTTACTCCTTGTAGTGCTCTACCGTGCTTCTGTAAAGACACCAGGCATTCACTCTGCCTGAGAACTCATTAAGGCGTTTAAGCCAACCTTCCACAGGATCTGTTTTTCTGCAGAAAAATACATAGTATACAACAGTGGTTATGGGTCCGTATCCCTTCCATGTTCCATAGAACAAGTACCCACCGTTACCTGATAGTTTTCCAGTCAGTGATCCTTTGAACCAAAAGTTAGATGCCTAGTAGATTTCTCCTTGAACTAATAGCATAAAAACTTTATGGTAGGATTACAAAGACACACTATCAGAATGTCTTCAAGCCCATTTTACAAGTTGGTCATCGACAACTGGTGCTTGAGGCCCTTAGTGAACGGATCTGCCAGGTTCTCCTGACTCGAACATCAACCACTGCAATTACACCTCTTTTGATAAGATCGTGTATGCTCTGTGCTTCAACGCACAGTCCTCTTCTTCCCGTTGAAGAGGTCATTTGATGCCACTGCCGCAGTCGCCTGGTGTTCACAGTAATAGCGGTATCGTCGGTATCTGAGCCCCAACCACTGGAAGATCATACATGAGCTCCCGAAGCCATTCTGCTCATCTGGCAGTTTCAAGTGCATTAGAATTCAGATTCCATGGAGGAACGGAGAGTATAGTCTGCTTCTTCGATCCACGATATAGCAGCTCCACCCAAGGAAAAGACATATCTCTGTGGATCTCGCGCTTTCCACCTCTGAACACCAGCTAGCATCACTGAAGCCTTCCTACTGTCGGATACCCGTTGTAGTGCAGTGCATATGTCTGAGTCTTCTTGAGATATCTCATTACTCGCTTCACAGCTTTCCAGTGCTCAACCCCTGGGTTGCTTGTGAACCGACTCAGCATTCCTACGGCGAAAGCTATGTCAGGCCTTGTGGCAGTAGTTGCGTACATCAAACTTCCGATAACGCTAGAATACTCCAGCTGCCTGACGCTTTCCCTCGAGTTTGGCTTCAGCTTCTGATCACACCTGTATGGCGTATCGATCCCTGGAAGATCCTTATACCCATAGCGTGTGCATCTTCTCAATATAGTGAGATTGTGACAGCGCTACTCCAGTGTCTGTCCGGATGATCTTTATGCCCAAGATGACATCTGCATCCCCTAAGTCCTTCATACTGAACTTGGTTGAGAGAACTTCTTTGTCTCTGTGACACAGCCTATATCCGTACCTAGGATTAGCATGTCGTCCACGTACAGACAAACGATGACTCCTCTTCCATCAGCGAACTTTGTGTAAACACATTTGTCCGTCTCGCTGACTCTGTAGCCGTTTGACCTAATAACTTTGTCAAACTTCTCATGCCACATCTTGGGAGCTTGCTTCAAACCATATAATATTTCACCAACTTGCAGACTTTGTCTTCAAGACCTTTGACGACAAATCCATCTGGCTGTTGCATGTAAATCTCTTCGGTCAGCTCCCCATTCAGGAACGCTGTCTTTACATCCATCTGATGTTCACCAACTTATGTATAGCTGCTAGAGCGATTAACATCCTGGTGGTCATCCGAGCTACTGGAGCGTACGTGTCGAAGTAGTCTATCCCCTGTTTTTGAGAAAATCCCTTGGCGACCAGCCTGGCCTTGAACTTGTCAATAGTTCCATCTGCCTTCATCTTCTTCTTGAAGATCCATTTACATCCAATAGCTTTTCTCCTCAGGTAGATCTACCAACACCCATGTGTTATTGGAGGTGATAGAGTCAAACTCGTCATTCACTGCCTCCTTCCAGAAGATAGCATCTCTGGTCTTCATCGCCTCATCATAGGTAAGCGGATCTGCTTCACATGATAGGTGACAAAGTCATCTCCGAAATCTTTCGGTCTCTCTCGCTCGCTTAGCTGACGCTCGGCGAGTTCTGGTGCAAGAGTTGTTTCATCAACAACAGCTTCTTTTTGGACTACTGGCTCGTATGAGATTTCAGTCTCATTAGTACCTACATTATTTTCCGGAATGTCCGAAAGAACAATGTTTTTGTCTTTTGCGAACTTGTCTTCAAAGTATTCAGCATCGCGAGATTGGATAATATGATTTGATTCAATATCAAAAATCTCCGAGCATCACTCTTCTCGGCATACCCCAAGAGATAGCCTTCGTAGTCCTTGTCCCCAGCTTCTGAATCTTCAGATCTGGAAGCTTCACATACGCCAGACACCCCCACACTCGAATGACATTCAAGTTGGGTCTGACTTTGAACCAGAGTTCATGAGGATTTACGTCCGAAGTTGCATATGGCACTCTATTCAGAATGAAGTGGCCGTTAATCAGCTTCTCTCTCCCAGTAGCATTTTGGAAGACCTGCAGTGAAGCAGGAATCATCATTTCTGTTAATGTCCGGTTCTTCCTCCTCGCTACTGCTACTCTCTCCGTTGGATTGAGGAGAATA
The DNA here is from genome assembly GCA_029216955.1 of Iris pallida. Classification (NCBI taxonomy): domain Eukaryota; kingdom Viridiplantae; phylum Streptophyta; class Magnoliopsida; order Asparagales; family Iridaceae; genus Iris; species Iris pallida. The sequence goes on along the minus strand of JANAVB010000799.1, from coordinate 5,334,157 downwards.
TGGAGCAGTAGTCTCGCATATGATTCATTTTTCATTCTTTGCAGAACGATGCGAATTCATGAGAACCTGTACTCCCCCCCTCGATCACTTCTCCAGCCTCTTGAGTTGTTGTCCAGTCTGCCGTTCAGCCTCGGCCCTGAACCTCTCTGAACTTCTCGAAAGCTTCGTCTTTGGACTTGAGCAAGTAGACGAACGCGTATTTGAGAAGTCGTCGATGAAGGTTATGAAATACTTCATCCCGCCTTCGTGAGAAATGTTTGAAGTCACAGATATCGGAGTGCACCAACTCCAGAAGATCTGTGCTTCGATTGACCCGATGAAAGGGTTTTCCTTGTGATCTTCGTCTGAGCACACACTTCACACTTCTCCACCTTACCCCCACATTGGAGATAAGTCCTAGACTAGACATTTTGTGGATTCTTTACCAATGAACATTCCTAGTCTATTATGCCACAACTCAAGAGAATAATCAGAAAATGCAACTGCATTAATGTCATCAAACTGGTTGACAAGCTTGAATTTTAAACATTCCTTTTCGTTTGATAGCCTTCCCGAAGTATTTCCCTTCTTGGACAT
>JANAVB010000799.1:5264256-5295173 GCA_029216955.1 Iris pallida | reverse complement strand
GGTGCGTTTGCATTTCGCCGGGGCCCACAGACCGGTACGGTCGTCGCCCGAAAAATTAGTTTAGAAATTCATTTTCGAAAGCCAATTTTGAAATCAATATAAATATAGTTTTTGTAAAAATTTGGGCAGCACTTCCTCTATTTTCGGGACAAACCCAAAACTGGGAAGTGCGCCAACAAAATCCTGCAAATATTTTCCAACCCAAAATAGTCCACAGAAATATCCACCAAAATGATTTCCAACACCACAGAAATAATTCCAACACCACCGAATAATTCCCGAAATATCCGAGAATCCATAATTCAACCAATTCACACCAAACCAGCAGATAAAACACAGGAAATACGCTAACGTAGATAATCGAAAATATAACGCAGCTAACCGGATTTCCCAAAGGGAAACCGGGGACCGATTCTCATCACGGACTCTACGGGAGGGACGAACTACTGTGATTAACAGAAATTACCCATGTCCGTTGGTCGGGGAGCCGCGGGACAGAACTCGGGAACGAAATTGGAAAGCAACGGTCCACGGGAACCACGACCGAGAGTGCAGACAACGGAAACAGAACCCGTGGGAAGCACAGAAAACTCGCGGAAGGCAGCGGAGCTCGGGACAGAGCCGCTGGAGGCGGAGCCGAGGTGGATCGGACAGCGACGAAGGGGCGTCGGTGCCGGAGGGCGCGCACAGGGCGGTCGGCCTGGGGCACACCGAGAGGTACGGTCGCCGGACGGCGGGCGACGGTCAGCGCCGGCCGGAAAGACCACGCGGGGCGGCGCCAAGGGCGCTGGAGGGAGGTCGGCGGGGCGGATCCCGCGGGGACAACGCGGCCGGAGGGGCGCTGGGGCGGCGCTTGGCCGGAACAGCGCGGGGGCGCACGCACAGGTGGGCGGGCGGCCGGAGGCGTGGGGCGCCGCGGGAAGCGCGCTGGACGGGGAACGACGGAGAAGTCCGCGGAGGCGCGTGAGGCTGCCGGAGGTGCTGACGGCAGAGAGAGCTCGGGGAAGTCGAGCTCGGCCACGGGTAGGGCTAGAGCTAGGGCTCGGGAGGAAGTTTGGGGAAGTCTCTTCCAGAGAGAGATCAGAGAGGGAGAGAGATGAGGAGTTGAGTGAAAGAGTTTTTTTTTTTTTAGAGAAATAACTTCTCTGCTGGAATGTTGGTACGGGAGAACGTGGGGTAGTGGAGGGTTATTATTAGAGGGTGGGTTGTAACGTGTGTCGCTTTGTGTGGTGGGGAGTAAAGATGGAAAACAGAACAGGTGAAGAGTTACCAATTCAAAGGGAGAAAATTGCTGGTCCTTCAGGACCAGCCCAAGACTAGGTTTTTATTAGTTTTTTTTTTTAATAATTATTAGTTAACCAGGATTTGGAAAATAAGAAAGGGGTTGGATACAGGCTCAGGCCTGGGTCTGGGCTCGGACTCGGGTCTGGGTCCAAAAACGAAAATCCATGTTATATATTTTTTTTTCAAAAATCCTTTTTCACCCAAAAATAATTAATAGTAATATTAATAATAATAATTTTAGAAAACGTTAATAATATTAATAATAAACTCTAATAAATAAATACGAGAATTATGGGTTTCACAATTGCACTCCAACAGCCCGGTCTGCTCGAGGATCTTCTTAGCGTAGGCCGTTTGCTTCAACTTGACTTCATTGGTACCTTGCTGCACTTCTATGCCAAGGTAGTAGCTGAGGTCGCCGAGATCACTCATCTCAAACTCCCCTTTCATCTGCTGCTTGAACTCCTCCACATGTGTAAGATTTGAGCCGGTGATAATAAGGTCGTCAACGTAGACTCCAACAAGTAGCACCTCGTTCTCCTGACAACGCATGTACATGGCATGCTCTTGTGGACATCTGTTGAAGCCAAGTGACAGCAAGTATGCATCCAGCCTTGAGTTCTATGCTCGTGGCGCATGACGTAGACCATACAATGCTTTATGAAGCTTGTATACTTTGTCCTTGTGACCCTCCATGACGAACCCAGTCGGCTGCGCAACGTAGACATCCTCCTTAAGCTCACCGTTCAAGAAAGCGGATTTAACGTCCATGTGATGCACAAGCCAACCTCGTTGACATGCTCGTGCGAGGATGAGCCAGATGGTTTCCAGCCTAGCTACCAGTGCAAATGCCTCATCGACGTCGATGCCCTGGCGTTGGACATAGCCCTTGGCGACCACTCAAGCCTTGTACTTAGTGACGTCGCCATTTGGATCCTTCTTGAGCTTGTACACCCATTTCAGCCCTATGGCTCGTGCGCCCTCCGGCAGCCTTATAAGACTCCACGTCTTGTTCTTCTGGATGGCTTCAAGCTCAACCTCTATAGCTCGGTTCCAATTGAGGGCAAGTGCAGCTGCATCATAGCTTTGGGGCTCATCATTGAGCAGCTTGTACATATGAAGCTCACTTGTGGTTTTATAGATATCAAACAAGTCACGGTATCTATGTGGTCCACTCCCGTCGATGTTGGGATCTGAAGCTTCTCCGGTTGGTGATGTTGCATCTCTTGCTCCAGACGCCTGTCTCCCTGTAGACACATTAAACTCTGAGGTCTCAAGTTCAAATGTTGTTGCATTATCTCCATTTGGTGGCGTGCATGGTGTTCTTGGAGAGCTCGACATCGTTGCTGGAGTTAGGGGTACATGCTCCTCATTGTATTATACGGTGAAGGTGACAGGTACGACCCCACGTTGGTTTGCTTCAGTGCTCCAGTCGTGTTGTTCATCTTCTCTAAACACAACGTCACGGCTGACACGTACAAACTGGGTCACGGGATCATAGAGACGATGTCGCTTGGTGCCAGGCTCAACTCCTAGGTACACCATGATCGTGCTCCTGTCCTCCAGCTTTCCTTGATGACCATGAAGCACCTTGACATGCGCCAGGCAGCCAAATGTGCGTCGGTGATGCAGATTTGGCTTTCTACCAGTCCATGCTTCGTAGGGTGTCATGCCGCCTAGAGCCTTCGTCGGAGACTTGTTCAGTAAATATATGTCATGTCTAACAGCTTCACTCCAGAACCAAGTAGGCATACCTCGAGAATGCAGCAGACTTCGCGCTGTCGCCAACATGGTTCGGTTGCGGCGCCCCATAACTCTATTCTACTGCGGTAAATACGAGGTTGTGAGGTAGCGTTGAATTCCCTCGTCCTCGTAATATTTGTTGAATTCACTTGAAACGAATTCGCCGCCACGGTCGGTTCTGAGCCCCTTCAGCTTGTGACCTGATTCAGCTTCCATCGCCACCTTGAATTGTCGAAAAGTGTTGAAGACCTCGCTCTTCAATGTCAGTGGGTACGTCCACATGATTCTGCTGTAGTCATCAACTATGAGCAGAATGAATTTGTTACCCGCTGGTGTCGTTGGAGTGATGAGGCCACAAATATCCGCTTGCACCAGCTGCAGTGGCAACTTTGCTCTGAATTTCACCTTGTCGGGAAATTGCTATCATGCCATCTTTGTGGTTTGACACCCGTTGCAAACCATGTTCAAGTGCTCTATCATCAGCATCCCCTCAACCATCTTCTTCGTGCGCATGGTCTACAATGCATGGAAATTAAGGTGGCCCATGCGTACGTGCCAGATCCATGCTACATCTTGTGTCTTCATCGACAGACACACATGCGAGCACACTCTCAGGGCAAGCTTGTACAAGCAGTTTTCAGTCCGCCATACCCTTGCAACAAAGGCGTTGTTCCTGTCATAAAGATTTAGTTGATTACCTCATATGACGATCTGCCACCCTTGCTTGTCCAATTGCCCCAAGCTGATGATGTTACTCTGCAGCTCAGGAAGGTAGTAGACACCCTCCAGTAGCTTGTGCTCCCCTGTTTTGCATTGCAGAAGAACATTACCAATGCCCTTGATGCTGATCTCCGAGCCGTCGCCCAACCTTACACCGCCGAGGTCCTTTTCTTCAAACTCCAAGAACTTGGTTCTCTCTCCGGTCATGTGGTTGCTAGCACCATTGTCCAGGTAACAAAGCTCCTCAGGTCTGACAATGTCTTCACCACCATGCCTGGGGACGCTTCATGGCCCCCGTGTCATCTGGCATGACTTCTCCACGTGGGATGCCACCAGAAGTGTATCTTGATCATCCTTGAAGCTAACCTTGGGTAGGTTCGCTTCTGGCTCCGGCTTGCTACGACATTCGATAGCGAAGTGCCCGAAGTCCCCACACTTGAAGCATTTGGACTTCGACTTGTCACGATCGGACCTGTCATTGTCACGCCCGCCTCTGCCGTGACCCCTTCCGTGACCACGACCACGACCTCTGCCACGCCTACGCCCTCCGGCATTCGAGCTCTCCGCCACCTCTTGTGATAAATTTTGGTCAGATCTCAGCAGCATTATCTGACATTGTCGTGGTGCACGTGTACGCATCCGCTCTTCATGCGGCATCATGGAGCCAAAAATCTAGTCCAACTTCTTCTCTTTGAGATCTACGAACTCTTCAATGATTGCGGCAAGTGCCATGAACCTCTCAGGTACCGACCGCAATATCTTCTTGACAATGTACGACTCCTCGAGTGTGTCACCAAGAGTTCTGATCTGATTCACCAGATTTGTCACCTTCGCACTATAGCCATCGACCGTGTCGGACTCCGACATACTGAGGCCCTCAAACTCCTACCGGAGTGTCTGGAGCTTGACCTCCTTGACACGATCTGTAACGTCCCAGTCCCAAAATACGTAGGGATAGGAATACGTAACATGCCAGCTGCGTATTCGACCAGACTCTGGTCCAAATCGAATACGCATAAGCTGTGTTATAATGTACATAATCTACATAATAAAACTATATATATATGTCTCAATCCATAATGAAATAAAACACAAGAAAGAGCCACATGTGTTAAAGTCGGTCGCCCAATAACACAGGAACTCAAATAGACTCGAGAAAGAAATATGAGTCTATAAAAAACTAGGCTATGGTAGCAGAGGAGTAACTAATATGATTAAATAACATACCTCGGTAGAAATGAAATAAGTACCTTATACCAATACCCGCATATCAAGGCGATTAGCCTCAGCATCTTTAGACAGGCTCCACAACCGTTTAAGCTGTAAAACTGGCAGAGGACCAGGTCCTCATGGGGACATAATATCACGCCCCAGAAATAGAATACTGGAGAGCGGGGGCAGACATAGCCAGCTACGTATATTGGAGTGCAACCCACCTCGCTATACGGTCACGGCTGTCTAGATACATGAGGGTTTAACTATAAGCCAGCAGTCTCTTAAGGTCATGAACAAGCCTATTGTCTCAATCACAAGCAAGTAAGTAAAAGTTACAAGATGTATGATCATTAAATATACAATAGTAAGGCGTCCCAAATATTATATATTCAGCTGATTATGAAGCTAGTCGTTACAAAATGTCAGGACTAGCAAGAGTTTAGTCATACATGATCAACCCTAGGATCTGTCAATCATGTTACAGCCCGTAGGTAGACAATAAGTAAAAGGTACAACCGAGCTAAACATGTGCTCGTCGGCTAAATGCCTTAAAAGAATATTTTTACAATAGAGTGGAAGAGCCAAAAATAATCCACTCGTTGCCCTGGTTACGCCTGGTAGTCACCATCGGGTTGGAAAATTGGTAGATCCTCTGGAGCTGCTCCGAAATCTGGCCACACAAAACCAGCTGGGTCAGACCCCAGAAAGAACAAGTGCCACAAAGGAGGCTTCACTTAGGAACTAAAACCAGCAATTAGCAAAAAAATAACAATAAGGTAATAAATAAGACATGAGTTTAAAAAAAGCATAACAGGGTGATATACGATGAGATAACCATGGGACTATTCAGATAGCCAGGTTACAATCCGTAAACCAAACAAAGATCGGGGTTGTAACCCTTCGTCTGAACAGAACTTGGATTTTCACCATTTATCGATAAGGTAAATACAGGCATTCTGGTCGTGCAGTAATCTGGAACAGAGTCAGGACAAGACTAGACTGGTTAGACTCCATCCAATCATTCACGGCCAAGCAAGAATTACGGCTTGATACTTTAACTAACTAGGGTTATCACAATCCTAGTTACTAACAAGATGCAGCGAGATTATTCCATAGCCACAAGCCCTGCAGACCATCCAGGTTATCCAGGTCGAAATATTAGGGTTGGATTCAGGTGGGTACATCGTCCAGGAAACGTATGTACCCTTAGATAGCTTGAAGGGTGCAACACATGACAGTGTGCTGGAAATGTGCCATACTCGACGGCAGGCTACAGATCCCTGGAGCGCCCAGGTAACGGGATTGCCTGTAGCTGGAAAATCTCTTCATGACTACTGTGTTATTCTAGTTATTAGTCTTAGTCCAATTTTAGTAGGTACCCCTGACCGTGGTACTCAGGAGTCCCTTTCTAAGCATGATGCAAGACAAGACTGGTTTATTTGTACAAGCACAATCATCCACGGTGTCCAGGTTATTTATACTTGTCAAGTCATGTCATGTAAGCTGTCACAATAACAGCCCGAGATATATCATGCCAGGTTTACTTGTCAGGAGTGCGCCACGACGGGCCACTATCATGTCATGCTAGTTCCTTGTCACACCATGTCATGTACAATTGTCATTTCAATCATGTCAATCAAATCGTGATTTATCAAGTTCAGGACAAAAGGCGTAAGGATATAAAATGGGCGTAAAAATATACAATAAAGGTAAAGGTGTACGCCATAGGAACTCAAGTTATACTGAGAGTTACATGGCATGGGCATAATAGTAATAATTAAAATATTCATAAAATACAAGCTATGAAATAGCCATGCGGCTCGGCATATGCGACCAAGAAGTGATCTCATACGGCTGGGGAGGGAGCAGTCTAAGCGCCTCGGGATGGAAGGGTCATGCGGCTGGCGGAGGGAGTCAGGTTCATGCGGTTGGGGAAAGAAATCCATACGGGTCGAGGAATTAAGAGCCCATGCAGCTCGGAACAAGAGCAGCTCATGCGGCTGGCGAAGGCAGTAGAACATATGCGGCTAGCGGGAGACAGGTCTCATGCGGCTGAAGGGGATGAGTCCTTATGCGGCTGGGAAAAGGACTAGTTCCCATGCGGCCAGGGAATGACAGTTGCATATGCGGCTAAAAATGACGGGCACATATGCGGCTGGCGGGGAAACCGAGCCTATGCGGCTGACGGAGCAGTGGAGCCTATGCGGCTAGCGGGTTGAGGGTCCAAGCGGCTCGAACGAATCCGGGTCATGCGGTTAGGTCCAGACAATAGTGCATGCGGCTGGAACTGACTTGCCGCATGAATTTTCATGCGGTCAAGTGCTGCCATGCGGCTCGGGACTGTGCTTCTTCTCCAAATTTCCGAGAAGAAGTACACCATGAAGCCATGGCTTCCAAGCTGCATAAAACTTTCATCCGGAGTCCAAATCCGAACTTCCATAGGTCAAAACGGGGCAGAATGAAATGCTCTACAACATAAAACCATAAAAACTTAGAAATAACAATGTTAAGTAGATCAAAACCCAAGAATACCGAAAATACTATAAACTTAGATCTACACAAATTTAACCATGAAAATTGAAAACACCAAGTACTAAAGAGTATTAGAATCTCGAGAGGAAGAGAATGGAACAATAAAACGGAGTTCCTTCGCGAAGCAAGCTGCACTTGCCTAAGCTCTCTTCCTGGTAGGTGAGGAGTTAATGGAGGAAAGAAGAAGAGTAATGAAGAGAGAGAAGAAAGTGGAGATTAATAAATGGTAGTGGTGGTGGTAGGTACGTGGTTCTCTCCTTGGTTCATAATAAACCAAAGAAAACCAAGCCTAGCCGAACCCAAACCAAGATGAACCAAGAAATGGAAAAGAAAAAAAGAAGAAAAAAAAACCCAAATAACCAAGCAGGGAGACACACAATACAAGATAGAATATGTACACGTATTCCAAAATACTTAATACGAACACAGGTATTACAACTCTACCCACCTTAAAAGAATTCTGTCCTCGAAATTTAATCAAGAGGCTAGAGGAGCAATGACAAGCTACACTAATCGCAAGCAAGCAGTAACTAGGCAATCAATCAATCATGCAAGCAAGGAATCGAAGGTATGAGGCATAAGAAAGACATTATACCTCACGAGTCAAACAGGTCGGGATATCGCGATCGGATATCATCTTCACGCTCCCATGTTGACTCACCCAAAGAGTGATGACCCCAAGCAACTCGGACTAACTTGATAGTCTTCCTCTTGAGTGTCTTCTCTCTCCGGTCCAATATAGACACGAGCCGCTCCTCATATGAAAGGTTGGTACCAACAACCAATTCTGAATGATCCAGGATGTGGCTCGGGTCTGGGATATACCGTCATAGTTGGGATACATGGAACACGTCATGCACCTCGCTTAACGATGGCGGAAGAGCAAGACGATAATATACATCTCCTACTCGCTCTAGAATGTCGAACGGTCCTATATACCTAGGACTAAGCTTTTCCCGTATGCCGAAACGAATGACGCCACGGTTAGGCAAAATTCTGAGGAATACATGGTCGTCGACCGAAAACTCGAGAGGGCGCCGATAAGAATCGGCCCAATGACGTTGGCGATCTTGGGCAACTCGAAGGTGATCTCTGACTCGCCTGACCACTTCAATTGTCTGGACAATCATTTCTGGACCGAGCATCTGTCTCTCTCCAACATCATCCCAGGCTAGCGGGGATCTGCACTTCCTACCATACAGTACCTCAAATGGTGCCATCTGGATGCTGGCCTGGAAACTGTTGTTGTACGAGAATTCCACCAGGTGCAAGTGATCTTCCTACGAACCATCGAAGTCAAGTGTACAGGACCGCAACATATCTTCAAGAGTCTGGATCGTGCGCTCCGTCTGGCCATATGTCTGCGGGTGATAAGCTGAACTGAACTGGAGACGAGTCCCCAAACTCTCTTGCAAGCTACGCCAAAAGTGCGACATAAATTTGGAATCTCGGTCCGAGGTGATACTGACTGGAACATCGTGAAATCTGACGATCTGCCTGAGATACATCTCCGTTAGCTGAGCCGTCGACTGACCAACTCTGAATGAAAGAAAGTGAGCCACCTTCGTGAGCCGATCAACTATAACCCAGATAGCATCTCTACCAGCTGGGGATCTAGGTAATCCAGTCACAAAATCCATGGTCACATATTTCTACTTCTATTCTGGAATGGGCAAAGGCTGAAGAAGTCCAGCCGGCCTCTGATGTTCGGCCTTAACTTGTTGGCAAACCAAATATAGAGACAAACCGAGCTATCTTCCGCTTCATGCCATTCCACCAAAAGTGCTGACGGATATCACGGTACATCTTCGTACTGCCAGGATGGATGGAATACTGAGAACTGTGTGCTTTCGACATGATCTCCTGCCTGATATCTCCACTGGGTATACAAAGACGCTTACCGTGTCGAAGTATACCATCCTCATGAATGCATAACTCTGGTCTTCGTCCTGCTTCATACTCTGCTCAGAGTCGCTGAAGCTTGGAATCTGTTGACTGCGCCATCCGGATCCTCTCGACTATAGTGGACTTAACTTGCATACTGGCCATCAATGCCACACTTGAAGGGAGAATAACTTCTATTCCTATCTTCTGAAGATCTGCTAACAATTCTGGCTGCGCTGTTAGGAAATAAATTTTGGCTCTCCTACTCAATGCATCTACAGCAACGTTGGCCTTCCTAGGATGATACTGCAGGTTGACATCATAATCCACAAGCAGCTTCAGCCATCTCCTCTGACGCATGTTAAGATCCTTCTGAGTGAAAATATACTTCGGGCTCTTGTGGTCGGTGAAAATCTCCACCCTATCTCCATACAAATAGTGCCTCCATAACTTAAGTGCAAATACTACTACTGCCAACTCCAAGTCATGGGTTGGATAATTCCTCTTATGATCATGAAGTTGTCGTGACGCATAAGCTATTACCTTCCTATGCTGCATCAGAACACATCCTAAACCTCTGCCCGAAGCATCATAATACACTGAGAATCCTCCGGTTCCATCTGGAAGCGTGAGAATGGGTGCCGTTATCAGGCCTCGCTTTAACTATTCAAAAGAACTCTGACACTCTGCTGTCCAAGCAAACTGCACATCCTTGCGGGTCAATTAGGTCAATGGCGCTGAAATTCGAACAAAATCTGAAACAAATCGCCAGTAGTAGTCGGCCAATCCAAGAAAACTGTAAACTTCTGCAACGGTACTGGGCACTGTCCATGACTCAATAGCCACAATCTTCTGGAGATCCACTTCTACTCCTCCTCTGGTAATGATATGACCCAAGTACGAAATGCGATCGAGCCAGAACTCACATTTACTGAACTTGGCATATAACTGGTGCTCCCTGAGAGTCTGAAGAACCACACGGAGATGCTGCTCATGCTCCGCCTCACTCTTGCTGTAGACCAGGATGTCATCCAAGAACACAATCACAAACTGATCCAAATAAGGCATGAAGATACGATTCATGAGATTCATGAATACCGCCGGCACATTGGTTGCTCCAAAGGGCATAACAAGAAACTTCCAATGCCCATACCTCGATCTAAAAGCTGTCTTCGGGATGTCCTGCTCTCTGACCCTGATCTGGTGATATCCTGAGCGCAAGTCGATCTTCGAAAATACTGATGCCCCCTTGAGTTGATCAAAAAAGTCATCTATCCTCGGGAGAGGATATCTGTTCTTGATTGTCACTGAGTTCAAGGTACGATAATCTATGCACAATCTGGACGTACCATCCTTCTTTTTCACAAGAAGCATCGGGGCTCCCCAAGGCGATCCACTAGCACGAATGAATCCCTTGGTTCTGAGTTCTTCAATCATCTTGTACAATATCTCTAACTCTGACGGCGCCATCCTGTAGACTCTCTCTGACACTGGGGCTATTCCGGGGATCAAGTCTATGGTGAACTCGATCTCCCGCTCTGGCGGCATACCTGGAAGCTCTTCTGGGAAAACATCTGGGAACTCATTGACTACCCTGGGCAACTGAACTGCTGCTACTGCCATCCGCAATATCGGAGGAGAAGACTCAACCTCGCCTCGAGAGAAGGAAAATTCTGGCTCACCTGGAATGCTAAAAACAACCCTGCCAATGTGGCAGTCTATCCTAGCATACTGGTTCCTTAACCAATCCATCCCTAAGACCACATCATAATCGGCCATCGGAGACTCTATCAATCTAGCGGGGAACTCTCTACCGCTAACTACGATCCGACACGAGGAAAACACTCTATCTACTCCCACAAGTCCGTTACCAGTAAGTATATTAAGCCTTACTGATAATGACTCGGGCTCCAATCCTACCCGTATCGTGAATCATACAGACATAAATGAATGTGATGCACCAGGATCAAATAAAGCTGAAGCTGGAAAGGAGTTGACGAGAATAGTACCTGCCACTACCTCTCCTGGTGCCAATCCTTCCTCTACGGTCATTACCATAGCCTGACCATGCCCTCGGGGTGCTGGTCCCCTCTGCTGAAATCCTCGCTGCCTGCTCTGACTCTGGGCTTGAACTTGTGCATACTGCTGGAGGTTTTGCTGCTGGAATACTTGGGCCTGAGGCGGCAAGGGCCTCGGCAATGGGTACTGCTGCTGCTGCTGGACTGGAACTGGGGCTGGTCCCCTCACCGAAGAGCTAGAAAGGTTGGACGATAATGAACCACCCCTGTTCGGGCAGGATACAACCTTATGATCCGGTGTTCCACAAGCCAGGCACAATTCCTGCGTCCTGCGACACTCTGCTACCACATGTCCTGGCTTCCCGCAATGAGAACATCCCACTACAGAAGAGTGCTTCTGCTTCTGCTGAGGGTGCGTCGGGGTGGAATGCTGAACCGACGTTACTGAGGCCACTCGCCTCGGAGCTCCAATGGTCAAAGCTCTGGCTGCCGGGGCTGGTGCTGAAGACTGATTCATCTGGCCGTGAGATCTCTTCCGACCTCCGGCCCTATCCACGATCCTCTGGGAGGTATACTCATGCCTCCTAGCTGCTCTCAAGATCGCATCAAAAGTCTGATGCTCAAACTGCTCGACTGCTAACAAAATCTCCAGGTAAAGTCCCTGCTGGAACCGCTGGGCTCTATCATACTCAGTTGCCACCAAGGTGGGAGCAAACCGACTAAGTCTGGAAAACTCGATCGCATATCCGTCGACCGTCCTGCCCATCTTTTTCAGATTGGTGAACATTGTCTGTAGATCGTACCGAGCTACAACATCAAAATACTTGGTCTGGAATCTCTCTCTGAATACTGTCCATGGAATGGGTGCTGCTAATCCAACGGCCTGCGCTGCCTACCAGCTACGGGCAAGATCTAATAATTGCAGGCGCACAACGGCCACCTTCTCGTCCTCAGGGGTCCTGGCTTCTTCGAGAATCACCTCTGTGTCCTGAAGCCATGCATCTGCTGCGATAACATCTTTGCTACCATCAAAGAAGGGAGGGTTCAAGCACTTGAAGCTGTTGGTCGCGCTGTTACCCTGATGACCTCCTCTGGTCAAAGCATCTGTCACTGCCTGGTGCAAGGCATCTCTACGACGATCTTGGGAAGCTATCAATAACCTGATGAGACCCACCAGTGAGCCATCATCAGGCTCTGCAGGCTGAACTGGCTGGACCGGGGATTCTCCTCTAATAGGCACGACTCTGGAGGCTACTCCTGAATGCTGGACTTGATCTCCAGGTTGCTGCTGGTCCACGAGAGGTGCTCCGCCTTGTTAGTCGGCAGGTCCAGGAATAATACCGCTAAAGAAGACGACATGGGGAACAATAAGGAAGGACCAGGACAGATCAACAATATAAGCATTGTGATCAGGTCAAGAATTCCGGGATTCAGAAGATACGAGCAGAGATCAAGGGCGAACATTGATTGAGACATCTATTTGGTAAACCCTCACATATCTTGATTTACAAGACCTGCATGGGCCACCACTTAAACCATATCACGCCCCAGAACCAGAATACTGGAGAGCGGGGGCAGATATAGTCAGCTACGTATATTGAAGTACAACCCACCTCGCTATACGGTCACGGCTGTCTAGATACATGAGGGTTTAACTACAAGCCAGCAGTCTCTTAAGGTCATGAGCAAGCCTATTGTCTCAATCACAAGCAAGTAAGTAAAAGTTACAAAATGTATGATTATTAAATATACAATAGTAAGGCGTCCCAAACATTACATATTCAGCTGATCATGAAGCTAGTCGTTACAAAATGTCAAGACTAGCCAGAGTTTAGTCATACATGATCAACCCTAGGATCTGTCAATCATGTTACAGTCCGTAGGCAGACAATAAGTAAAAGGTACAACCGAGATAAACATGTGCTCGTCGGCTAAACGCCTCAAAAGAATATATTTATAATAGAGTGGGAGAGCCAAAAATAATCCACTCGTTGCCCTGGTTACGCCTGGTGGTCACCATCGGACTGGAAAGTTGGTAGATCCTCTGGAGCTGCTCCAAAATCTGGCCACACAAAACCAGCTGGGTCAGATCCGAGAAAGAGCAAGTGCCACAAAGGAGGCTTCACTTAGGAACTAAAACCAGCAATTAGCACAAAAATAACAATAAGGTAATAAATAAGACATGAGTTTAAGAAAAGTATAACAGGGTGATATACGATGAGATAACTATGGGACTATTCAGATAGCCAGGTTACAACTCGTAAACCAAACAAGGACCGGGGTTGTAACCCTTCGTCTGAATAGAACTTGGATTCTCACCATTTATCGATAAGGTAAATACAAGCATTCTGGTCTTGCAGTAATCTGGAACAGAGTCAGGACAAGACCAGACTGGTTAGACTCCATCCAATCATTCACGGCCAAGCAAGAATTACGGCTTGATACTTTAACTAGCTAGGATTATCACAATCCTAGTTACTAACAAGATGCAGCGAGATTATTCCACTGCCACAAGCCCTGCAGACCATCCAGGTTACCCAGGTCGAAATATTAGGGTTGGATTCAGGTGGGTACATCGTCCAGGAAACGTATGTACCCTTAGGTAGCTTGAAGGGTGCAACACATGACAGTGTGCTGAAAATGTGCCCTACTCGACGGCAGGCTACAGATCCTTGGAGCGCCCAGGTAACGGGATTGCCTGTAGCTGGGAAATCTCTTCATGACTACTGTGTTATTCTAGTTATTAGCTTTAGTCCAATTTTAGTAGGTACCCCTGACCGTGGTACTCAGGGGTCCCTTCCTAAGCATGATGCAAGACAAGACTGGTTTATTTGTACAAGCACAATCATCCACGGTATCCAGGTTATTTATACTTGTCAAGTCATGTCATGTAAGCTGTCGCAACAACAGCCCGAGATATATCATGCCAGGTTTACTTGTCAGGAGTGCGCCACGACGGGCCACTATCATGTCATGCTAGTTCCTTGTCACACCATGTCATGTACAATTGTCATTTCAATCATGTCAATCAAATCGTGATTTATCAAGTTCAGGACAAAAGACGTAAGGATATAAAATGAGAGTAAAAATATACAATAAAGGTAAATGTATACGCCATAGGAACTCAAGTTATACTGAGAGTTACATGGCATGTGCATAATAGTAATAATTAAAATATTCATAAAATACAAGCTATGAACGAGCCATACGGCTCGACATATGCGGCCAAGAAGTGATCTCATACGGCTGGGGAGGAAGCAGTCTAAGCGCCTCGGGATGGAAGGGTCATGCGGCTGGCGGAGGAAGTTGGGTTCATGCGGCTGGGAAAAGAAATCCATGCGGGTCGGGGGAATTAAGAGCCCATGCGGCTCGAAACAAGAGCAGCTCATGCGGCTGGCGGAGGCAGTAGAACATATGCGGCTAGCGGGGGACAGGTCTCATGCGGCTGAAGGGGATGAGTCCTTATGCGGCTGGAAAAAGGACTAGTCCCCATGCGGCCAAGAAATGACAGTTGCATATGCGGCTAAAAATGACGGGCGCATATGCGGCTGGCGAAAAAATCGAGCCTATGCGGCTGGCGGAGCAGTGGAGCCTATACGGCTGGCGGGTTGAGGGTCCAAGCCGAATCTGGGTCATGCGGTTAGGTCCAGGCAATAGTGCATGCGGCTGGAACTGACTTGCCGCATGAATGTTCATGCGGTCAAGTGCTTCCATGCGGCTCGGGACTGTGCTTCTTCTCCAAATTTTCGAGAAGAAGTACACCATGAAGCCATGGCTTCCAAGCTGCATAAAACTTTCATCCGGAGTCCAAATCCGAACTTCCATAGGTCAAAATGGGGCAGAATGAAATGCTCTACAACATAGAACCATCAAAACTTGGAAATAACAATGCTAAGTAGATCAAAACCCAAGAATTCCAAAAATACTATAAACTTAGATCTACACAAATTTAACCATGGAAATTGAAAACACCAAGTACTAAAGAGTATTAGAATCTCAAGAGAAAGAGAATGGAACAATAAAACGGAGTTCCTTCGCGACGCAAGCTGCACTTGCCTAAGCTCTCTTCCTGGTAGGTAAGGAGTTAATGGAGGAAAGAAGAAGAGTAATGAAGAGAGAGAAGGAAGTGGGGGTTAATAAATGGTAGTGGTGGTGGTAGGTAGGTGCTTCTCTCCTTGGTTCATAATAAACCAAAGAAAACCAAGCCTAGCCGAACCCAAACCAAGATGAACCAAGAAATAGAAAAGAAAAAAAAAGAAGAAAAAAATACCAAATAACCAAGCAGAGAGACACGCAATACAAGATAGAATACGTACACGTATTCCAAAATACGTAATACGAATACAGGCATTACACATAACAAGGTACAAGAAACAACATGCCAAAAGTAAAACAGTATAATGCCACATAGTCAATGATAAACTACTGTAACCATCTAAGTGATATACAAATGAGAGTATGGTATCGTACCCCGGGCTGGTACTTACGGACTCATCCGTATGCTAGACAGTACCCTCTAGGATCCGTGTGTGGGAACCCAATAAAGGATAGTATATGTAGATATATGAACTTTAGATTCTGTATAGAGAACCCAAAGTCCAGTACTCATATAGATAGGTAATATATAAAATATGTCCAGAGCACGATGAAGACTCTCCCCTCCCAATGTAACCTCACGTCTCATGTCCACGATGTCTCATGTCCATAACACGCAAGATCATGACCTCTAACTAATACAAGGAGTCATAATAATATATATGTTATATACCTATCTCATATCATGTATCCTATAAGCCTACACAGAATCACCATGAATACCTTAAGAAGGGTTCTGTTACACGTAATAGTGCTAAGTGTCCTACGGTCTATCGTGCTCAGGATACAAGCACATATCATGGGTTCGTGGTAACAACTCTCTAACTGACGATACCCGACTCCGCGGACGGATATCGGCACCCGAACCTTATTCGGATACTAAGTATCGTCTCACGACCCTAGGGTAGATACGCACACCAATCCTATCAAATAGCTATAGTAACTAAATAGTAATAGATATAGCAAGAACTGAGATACATGATGGCAAGGTACACTTGCCTGCTGCATGCTACCTGGTGCGGTGTCGCTTGACTGATGTCTTCAGTTGGAGTACAACGGATCCAAGTTGTCTTATTATAACATATTCTAATCAACGCACACAATCTAATTCAATTAATATAAAAAGAATGTGATTATTTGCACAACGTCAACTAGTATGGTGACTTTCATGCCAACGATCCAACAGTTGTGTGGCCTTCGACAACGTGCTAATAACCACGTACCATGCTACTTTCTATTAAGTCATGTGGGTCTCGAACATCATGTTATCACACGTACATTTAGTCATTTATATGATTCCAATACGTGTAATCCTAAACATATATAGATACGACACGATGTCCCAAATTCACGACGACGCTAAATGCTACTTCGAACATGCATGTAGCCTCTCAAATACGCATGTCGACAACAAATAAAACTGAAATTAATATGAATTAATTTCTAGAATTTATATTTATTTAGTTAAAAAAATACTAAAATATTTGTCGTTGCATATACAATGTTTCGTTGCATATCGACTAGGTGTTTTAGCAACTTAACAACTAGTTTGTAAATGCAAAGTTGCCAACTTATGTAAAAATAAATTATTTAATATATAAGATATACTAATTCATATTCTGAAATATAAATTAAAACTATTTATCAACATTATTTGATGATAATATATACAAGAAATAATTATCTTGTTAGTATGTCTAATTAATTACACAATATGGACAACATACCTATTTATTTTGAACCAATTATAATAGAAAAATTAACATTTTAATTCTGAAATAATATTTAAAAATAATTCAAACATATCATATTTATTTTATATACTAAAATTAAGCTAGCCAGTTAGCACATTCAAGTAATCTCACTAGGTTGTCCAATTTCGGTTGATTCAGACTAAATGAAATCTTGAAAATATAACACTTTATATTCTGAAATTAATAAACTTATAAATAATATTCAGAATATAATACCATATAATTTAAGATTCTTAACCATCGAATTTCAGTAAAACAAATAGGACATAAATCTATACAAGTTCTATTTTGAGAATCAATGATTACGGTGACAAAAATAATGAAGTTGCAAGCAAATATATACATAAAACTTTACGAGATGAATTTTGGACATAGTGGGATGTTGTAGAAGAGTGTTAGGAACGTTACCAAGAGATTAGTTGCTGCCATGAGATCTCCTATGGGTGCGCGAACTGCAGTGTACCGAATTCAGTTTCAGACTGGACATCTCTAATGGAGGGGCTGTTTTGAGGGAGTTAGAGTGATTTTTGCTCAAAAGTTTGTGAAGAGAAAATGGTGAGAACAGAGAGAGGAAGAAGCATACTAAATTTGATAGAGAAATACTTACTGTAGAGAGAGATATGGCCGGAATGGTGGAGACTAGTTGAATTCAGATTCAGCCTGGGTAGGGGTGGAAAGATGGTTGTTTGGAGGAAAATTGAGAAGGATTTTGGGGATGATTTGTGAAGAAAAAAATATTATGAAGTAGGTTAGGAAGAAGTTTTGTTCAGATGCTATAAGGTAATAAGGTGAGGAGAAGTCTATATATAGCCAACCATTAAGGGGGAGGTGAAGGATTGAGTGGAGAGTTAATGGTTGGGAGTTTCTGTAGGTTAAGAAAAGGGAATGGTTAAGGGTGCTTGGGGGTTATGGAAGATGAATAAGTGGGGAGAATTGTCAGTCCATTTAGTGTAATTGACCATACTTGAGTCCAACCTATAGTGGTTAAGTGGTGAGTTAATGGTTGGGTCAAGTCCAAAGTATATAGGGCTAGAATTATTTCTAGTAGGTTAAGTGTTAGCTTTTGGATGTCATATCATTATGTTTGGTGTTTTGTAGAGAGGACAATAGTATATAATGTTTGGTATGAACCATGTGGAGGTATGGGGATATTTGGGTTGAGTGTGGACTAGCTAAGTCAACCGGTCGCTCAATAGCACTAGAGATTGTGTCATTAGGATTTACAATAAGTAAAAAATATATAAAAGTCTAATTTGTCTTAAAATATAAATTAATATTAATTATTCACATTAAAAAATATATATCCAAAAATTTAGGAAGCTTACACGATCATCTCCCAGATACACCGTGCCCAAGGTTTCCCATGCCTCCTTGGCGTTCTCCTTGTCAGAGATGTGCATGAAACTCTCTTCATCCACCGCATTAAAGATGAGTGCAAGGGCCGCTTGGTCCTTGCGCTCGCTCACCTCTTCGTCGGCCTTGGGCTGAACCGCGCTCCAGATGCCTTGAGCGCGCATATTAGCCCTCATCTTAACCACCCACATAGAGTAGTTAGTACTGGTAAGGATGGGGTGTGACAGTGCCAAGTTACCTTCCTTCACCAGTGTGGTTAACGGCTCGATGGTTGCACTCCTTCTAGAACTTGGTGTCTTCAGCGACGCATCTCCAGGCTTGCCCATCTCTTCAAACGCGGCTCTGATACCACTTATTGGCTTCTAAGGGGATCGCACAAACAATTATGTGTTTGTGATACAAAGAGGAGAAGACACTCTTGAAGACAAAGGAGAAAGAAAATGTTTGTATTCAATGCAAGTGAAAAACAACAACTAGGCTAGTGCTTTTATACACGAAGAAGAGTAACTAACATGCTCATGTGAGCTACAATCAAGGATCTAAGCCTACATGCATGTGGATGTGCATGTCTTTTGGACCTATTCTAAAGGATCCCACTCCTATGGTGGAGGAATGACTAAGGACTAATTCAATTGTCCTGATTATTACTCACACACGTTGCAGGGTTCCCAGAATTTTGGCCGAAATGATGGCCGACCCGAATTATTTCGGACCCAACCCGAATTATAGAGGCAGTGATAGTTCATTGTCTATCCGAAAATTAGCGGGAAAACCTCAGAACCGTCTATATAAAGAAAGAAATTAAGAAACTTTTTACATTAAATAGAGAGCATCGGAGAAGAAGGACGACCGGACGTTAGCAGCAGCCGACTCCCCCTCCTCAGCCGATCCTCTCTCCTCCTCCTCCTCCTCCGGTACCTAAATTTTTTCTGTTTTCTTTTTTTTCTTCCTTGTAGTTATTTTCTAGATCTACGATTTTGTTGTTTAATCTGTTCTCTATTTGGAGTTCCGCTGGAGTTCGGGACCTAAGTTGTATTTCTTTTTCTTTAAGATCTGCGATTTGGTAAAGTTTTGTAGTTTAATCTGTTCTCTATTTGGAGTTCTGCTGGAGTTCTTTCTAGATATGCAATTTTGTAAATCTGTTCTCTATTTGGAGTTCCGCTGGCTGCATTTCTTTTTCTTTCAGATCTGCGATTTGGTAAAGTTTTGTAGTTTAATCTGTTGTTCTCTATTTGGAGTTCTGCTGGAGTTCGGGACCTAAATTTTTTATGCATTTCTTTTTCTTTCAGATCTGCGATTTGGTAAAGTCAGTTGTATTTTTGGAATTAGGTTTTATGCATTTTTTAGTTCCTTTTATATCTGCGATAGTTTACGTTGCATTGCTTCTGATTTTGTTTACTAGATCTGGGATTTGTTAATTTAGGTTGCACTTTTTTGAGTTCGGCACCTGGTTTTCTGCATTTTTTTACTTTTTATTCTTCTTCTAGATCTGCGATAGTTTACGTTAGAACTTGTAGATCTGTTTTCTCTGTTACTTGGTGTGGTATAATTTGTTTTTTTGTTTTTTCACTTGTTTTATTTTGACACAACAGGAAAAATGGTTATTACTTGCTATATTTGTGATTCTTGCGATAAGGCTTTCCCCCGCACTGTCACGACCCGCACCCGCTTTTCGGATACGAGACGTGTCCAAGCCAGCCTACGCCGTAGAGTCGGTGGTAGAACGCTGTCACGGCCAAGTTGCTCAAATCACAAAAATAACAACATTATTGCTCATTCACATTTCTAAGGTTTATTACAACAGTTACAAGATTTACAACATTTATATTTAAAAGAAAAAACAAAATTCTTACATATTTGAAATAGCTACAATATCTATCTAAAGTCTAGATTTGATTTGCAAGTACACCCGTATCTCCCAAAGCTAAATAAAGCCACAACTAACCTGAAAAATGTTGGTTTTCAGTCAGGAATGGAACAAGTACATAAACCGACGGCAATGCGAAAACATAATAGAATTAACAAGACATGAAAATGGCATATGAGAGATGAAAACTAGAAAGTAACAGATAACACGACAAGTGGTGAAGAAGACAAGGAAAGCCATTAAAATACAACTATCTATGTGATGTGAAATATCAGTTTCGATATATGAACGGCTAGGGGTAAATCCGGCACCCTGCATGTGTCGTGTGCAGCTGCTATTCTCCACGAAAGACACGGGAGATAGTTCTGGGTAGTCCACATGTCTACTAAGATATTTTCCCTCCCGACTACTCCGTGTGACGAGCGTGTCAACAAGCAACAAGACATATGTATAAGCATGAAATGTATAGTCTACTATGAATCGAAAAGCAATCAGAAAGTGTACTTGCCTGAGGTCCTTAACTGGTGAAACCAATAATACGATACCACTCAATGAACCACAATCAGTCAACACATGCAAAAGTCTCCAGATGCTGAAATAAATAGTACCAACATTTTTAGAATAGTCAAATTAGCTAGGATTGCCTATCCTTAACTCCAATTCTGGATACAGGGGCAAAATGGTAATTTCGGATCAAAATGGTGTCCGCCGTTGGACTCGCTTTGCACCGAAAAGTGTGCCAGAGTCTATGGTCTCTACAGTCGATAAACTATATATCTACAGGTCTGGTTTTTCGATACGAACTCAACCGTATGTCCAGAGTTGGATTCCGGCGGGCCGTGCACAAAATCGCCCATTAAGTCGGACCGTCGGGCCCGCAAAACGGTGATCCGATCAACTGTCTCAGAATTAGACCAAACTTGGCATACAGGACCAAAAAAATGATAAGGTCCTGTTGGCGCAAGTTTCATCTCGATCTGACGAACGTGCCTAAAGTAATTGAGAAATTTGCACAGAGGTCGATACAGTAAATTTTGACGGATACGCATCAAATTCGTCACGCACACGCAACCAATTTGAATTCCGTTAAAGCCCACATGTCCACTAAGCCATTACGCACCTGTCGATGCTTTCGGTTCGCGACCACGTCGCCCGGATTGGCGGGACGCACGTCGTATCGGAGGTTTTTATTGAAATTTTATATTTTGAAAAGGGGTTTTTTCCCGATTTTTAGAGTCTGATTTCTCTGTACAAAATTAATGAAATTCGAGAATACAAGTTAGGTTCTGAACCCCTATATGTTGTCTTTATGATCGTTCAACTAGATTACGGATTTCCTAACTGGATTGACCAGTTTTGGCCTTCCAAAGCAGGGGTAAAGACTTCTAGATTGTCACAGGATTTCTGTGATTTTACTGATCTTTGATTCGATTTCTTATCTAATACAGTCGACTTCAACCCAAAATAATTTACGGAGGTTATAGTTGGTTATGTAGTGAGCGTACCGGAAGAAACGGTTCTCAAAATGGTCGAGCGTGCGTCGCGAACGCTAGGTGCGAAGTCAGCCGTTCCCACTGCTGAGACTGCCCTGTTCCGCGCCTGTGCGCGCGCGGGGGCTGGTTCTCGCGCCTGGCCGGCCAGCGGCGGTGGCTCGCGACGTCACACAGAGGTAGGGGTGTCGGCGGTGTGTGTGTGTGGGGGGGGGGGGGGGGGTTGGCTAGGGTTTTATGGTGTTTCGATCTCTCTCTCTCTAACCCTCATATATATATGCGTGCGTGTGTAACAGGGATTTCCGCTCGGGATGCATGGGTTGGGCTCGGGGTGCTATTGCTTCTTTTTTTTATTGCTTTCCTTTTTTTCTTTTTTTTCTTTTTCTATATCTTTTTCTTTTTCTGTTTCTTTTTCTTTTCCTATTTCTTTTTCTTTTTCTATATCATTAACATATATATATTTATCTATATATATAAATATCTATGCACATATATACATTTTTTTTTTATATCTATGCACATATATACATATATATATATATTTACACACATATACATATATATTTATATACATATATACATACATATTTACACCCATATATATTTATATATATACATACACATATACACGTATACATATATATTTATACACACACACACACACACACACACACACACACACACACACACACATATATAAAATTATATTACCATATTTATATATATATATACCTATATATATATATATATATATATATATATATATATATATATATATATATATATATATATATATATATATTTACACACACACACACACACACACACATATATTATTTTGTGTGTGTGTGTAAATATATATATATATATATATATATATATATATATATATATATATATATATATATATATATATATATATATATATTTTTTGTGTGTGTGTGTGTATATTATTTTGTGTGTGTGTGTAAATATATATATATATATATATATATATATATATATATATATATATATATATATATATATATATATATATATATATATATATATATATATTTTTTTTTTTGGGGTGTCCACTTCTTACCGGAGCTTGGGAGCGCGCTCCCAAGGAGGCTCGAACCCGTGCCATCCACACGGGGTGCCTCGTCGTTCCCAACGGGCCACGACCTCGGGACATATAAATATATATATATATATATATATATATATATATATATATATATATAATTACATTACCATATATATATATATATATATATATATATGTTACTACCTAATTTCTAAAAATCATAATATTAAATCTTCCTAGTGTAGGGTCATTACAACAATATGTACATAGGTGTAAAATATATTTATTTCCGAAAATAGGAAATAATCAACAATAATTATATACGTATATATCCACATCAATTTTCTTAACAATAATATTAACGAAATACGGAGAACAAAATACAGTAATTCAATACCAGATGTACTTGAAATTGCTGGTATAGTCTAATATCGCCAATTGCACAAAGGTAGCTAAGCATGGTGTTTATCCTATTTCTAAAAATATAATATCAAATTAATAACTTTATATATATTATACATATATATAAATCCTTTATATGTGAAATACCTATTTGGACAATCAAAATTAATAAATGCAATATGTACGTCTGCATGGACGTCTTTGGCCTCACTACAAGATTACATAGGCTCGAATTTGGTTCGGGTTGAGTCCAGACTAAATTGGTACAACCGGGTCACCTAAAATTATTTATATTAATAAATAACTAATTAAAATCATTTATGGAAGTTAACTCGTAACTTGGCCTGGTTTTCTTAGTTAGGACATCACTATGGCTCGATATTCCCTACCAGGGCTAATACTTTAGTGAAAGCACGCCATTGCACTATCCGTGCCACGATTTCTAATCACCTTGCACTCCAATTCCTAACCATGGCTAAAATTATTTACCGTAATAATTATCTAATTAATTATTTATGTAAATTCTAAAAATCGCATTTAAATCAAATAAATAATATAAAAATATTTTAAATTTTTTTGGGAAGGGGAGGTACAAATCTACCTACCTTAAAAATAAATTCGTCCTCGAATTTAAGGATTACCGGGGTATTCAGACTTGGGAGGTTGGTGAGAGGTAGTAGAACTTTATGATAAAGGAATTTGATCAAATAAATAAATGAAATAGGAAGAAAAGGTTTGAAGCTCTAAAATGCTCTCATCTTCAATTTTTGGAACAAGTTTGCTAAGGAAAATAATCATAAACAAAGTATTGACAAAATCTGCCTTTAACCTCGACAAATAAATTTTGTGAATAAAACGAATAAAAATTAATAAAAATTTCTGAAACTCCGAAAAAAGAAATCTAGGAATTTGACCCAATCCTGCTCGTAATTATTCATAAAATATTGTCTAAAATAATACATATTACTTTAAATAATCCTTGTAATAAAATCAATTGTCAAAATTTTGTTAAAAACAAATCAGATACTTATAGCTGTATATTTCCACAAATACACTATCTCCTAAAATAATATAGTAGTAATTTGAATTTAATATAACTCTTGATGCTAATTGAAAATTTTATCTAAAATGTTGCAAATCTCTCCTCTCTTTTTTTATTAAAAATATCCAAAATAGAAATAGAATAAAATTATTTTTTGATTTTGGATAAGTAATTAAACTGAAATAGACGAAATGGAGAATGCAAGAAAACGAAAAGTGGGCTCACGACCTACCCACCTTGGAATGATTTATCCTAGAATTTAAGGACTAGGATGATCAAATCTTTCTAAGATTAAAATAAATAGTGGATCTAAAAATCAAAATCAATCCATAATGATTTTAAAAATAATTCAAGATTTTATTAAAATATGAAAAATGTATTTGATCGAATCTAAATATAATACAATAATAATTTAAATGAATAATATGTTTATCAAAGGACTTGGAAAATATTGTGTATATTATCAAAACAGTACATATCTTTGCTAGTCCAAGACTGAATCAACTAGTTAAAATATAACAAAATAAATTTAATTAATAATTAATATTAGAAAATAATTTAAACGATATTTTATAAATTCTAAATCAAAAATAGTTTGACAAAAGTTCTGTTGTCATCCAAATATATTCTATAGTGGTTACAAATAAAAATCTATTTTCTAACCAAAATAAAATAAAATAAAACTTTTGAAAGTAGAGATGTGGGTTACAATTCTACCCACCTTAAAAATATTTCGTCTCCAAAATTTCAAAGAGCACGATTAGGCACGACTATGAGGAATGATCATGGAACCAAATTTTTAATTGATATGATAAAACGACGAATGGTATAATCAAGGGAGTGATATAATTCATGATCTAATTAGTCACGTGTAAAAATGACAAGGATACTAAACAAAAGGAGAGTGCGATTTGGTACGACTAGTATTCGGTCAAATGGTCTAGTTGACAATCAAATGTTTTTAAGGATGATCTAAATTAAAATGATTGGGTACGACTGATCTATGTTTAGCATGGTTGAGTCATTACCAGCTTTTTAAGGGATGACCAAAGTTCTCGAGGAAATCTAAACAAGATGTTAGTCGCATTTAAGAGGCAGTCACGATCAAGGCTAATCGTGCAAGTCATCCAAGCAGGGTAAAAATAGAAAGTTGGCACGAGCATGATCATGATCAAGATAGTCATGGCCGTAGTTGGAACGAAGGTATAACCTTGGCTATGATTTATTTGAAATTATAAACACGGTTATGATTTAGTCTTGATAGGAAAATGGTTTAAGGTCGATCAAAATTGAAATCATCTGGGTACGAACAACTAGTTGAACAAAATTATTTAGGCACGATCATGGAATTGAATTCTAGGATGACAGGCGAATTGGCATGATCGAAATAGAATCGAATAGTTTGGTCGTGATCGAAAGTATTTAAGGATGATCCAATCGAAATCGTTCCAACATGGATGATTGTGTAGTCATGATCATAGAATCAAACCTAGGAAAGGATACGAATTGACTCGATCAAAATATAATAAAAGAAGTGTAGTCAGGATCAAAATTGTTCAAGGATGATCAAACCCAAAATCGTTTCAATATGCTTCAAATATTTATCCACGATTATTTAGGCACAAGTTTAGAATCAAAATCTAGATAGGTTTAGGAATCCAGTCAAAATTATATTAAAAGTGACAATCTGAAAAAATAGGAGGATAAGAAAGGAAGAGAGAATTACCGGTTTATTGAGAAGATTTGTGACTAGGAATAAGCACAAATCGATTTGAAAACTTAATAGTTATATGTCGATCAGACATAGTTTCTATGGTATTCGAAACTCGTAAACATGATAGAAGTCATTTTACCGAGAGTTTATGTCTCGCCAGTGTACAGCTAGCTGCAATAAACTCTTGATTCCATGACTCAAGCAAGGATACGGTAACGAATACCCTATCAACTCTATCAAATCTGGACATAACAGCTTAAAGACGAAGATAGGACGACCAAGATATAGCTTTGACAACATTCGATAACTTATACTTACTCGAGATTACTTCAACTTAGGGATCATGCCTCGCCAGTGCGCTGCTGGCTGCAGTGAACCCACAGTATCCATAAGTCAAATAAGTGGTGACAGTGCGCGGCTGTCTGCCATCATAAATCATCAAAATTATTCCAGCTATATCCTCCAAGAATATCAAAGGAGTTTAAAAATATCATACAAATTGATAAAGATAGAAAAAGTGCAAGTATCTGTTCTTCAAGTATAAGATTCAACTTCTTAAAAAAAAACAATTGTTTAGGAAGGATGATGATCAAAATCGAAATAAGTAAAAATCTTTTAATCCTTATTTCACGGGTATTCAATATTCAACGATTAAGAGGAAACTTCTGAATCCGAAAACGTAACTCGAGATTAATAGACAATTGAGGGAGAAGTTATTTTAAAAATAATTCTTTAGGTTCAAGGAGAAGAATATAAGTGATACGAACTTATGATACGGTGATGTTTAGAAAAAGACATAAGATAAAGTTGTACAATTGATCATGATTAGAGGAAAATGACCGAGGCAAAAGAAATGTAAACTTAAATTTTTATATTTCTCTAATATTCAAGATCGAGGAAAATAATGTATAAAGCACTATGTCTACCTATATTCATACACAAGTATATATGTATAGCCTAAGTAAATCCTAAAATCTCACAATATCATTCTAAGAGAAGGTTATCCTATTTCCAAGAAAATATAAATTAAATAAAAATAATACATATATAATATTCAATATATAATTTATAGAAATTATTCACAATATTAGAAATGGACTACCAATATATATACACATCTATATGTCTACATGGACGACATTGGTCGTACTACATGACCACCAGGACTTGGGTTGAGTTCGGGCTAATTTGGAACAACCGGATCTTCTAAAAGCCAATAATCTTAATATTAATAATTAAATTATTCCTAGGGTTATGTCACGATTTGGCCTGATTTTCTTAGTTAGTGCAGATCTATAACTCGGCCTCCTCTACCATGGCTAGAACACTAGTCAAGGCACTCGATCACACTCTCAGTGCCAAAATTCTTGGTCATCTTGCACTCCGAAACTTAACCGCGGCTAAGGCCATTATACTAAATATTTATGAAATTCTAAAAATCACACTTTAATTAACTAAAAGGAATAAGTGCTATTTTCAAAATTTCGGGAAGATGTTACAAATCTACCCTAATTAGGAATTCTGTCAAATCAAAATACGATAGTGTAGCCTTCTATGAAAGTCATCTAGTGAGACCTATGTAGCAACCTTAACTACCCAATTGTCAATTTAAATTAGGGACTCCTAGTCCTAACCATTCTTTTAAATCAATTTAACCTAAGTTGTGAATGAGCATTTTCTAGTCGCAGGCTCGCAATTGTACGACTAACTTAAGTACCATCACGAGTTCGCAATCCTTTACGAAAACTGACCTGCATGGGCCTCTACAAAAACTTGTCACGACCCACACCCGCTTTTCGGATACGAGACGTGTCCAAGCCAGCCTACGCCGCAGAGTCGACGGTAAAACGCTGTCACGGCCAAGATGCTCAAAATCACAAAAATAACAACTTTATTGCTCATTCATATTTCTAAGATTTATTACAACAGTTACAAGATTTATAACATTTATATTTAAAAGAAAATACAAAATTCTTACATATTTGAAATAGCTGCAATATCTATCTAAAGTCTAAATTTGGTCTGCAAGTACACCCGTATCTCCCAAAGCTAAATGAAGCCACAACTAACCTGAAAAATGTTGATTTCCAGTCAGGAATGGAACAAGCACACAAACCAACGGCAATGCAAAAACATAATAGAATTAACAAGACATGAAAATAGCATATGAGAGATGAAAACTAGAAAGTAACAGATGACACGACAAGTGGTGAAGAAGACAAGAAAAGCCATTAAAATACAACTATCTATGTGATGTAAAATATCAGTTTCGACATGTAAACGGCTAGAGGATAAATCCGATACCCTGCACGTGTCATGTGCAGCTGCTATTCTCCATAAAAGACACGTGGGATAGTTCTGGGTAGTTCACATGTCTACTAAGATATTTCTCCTCCCGACTACTCCGTGTGACGAGCGTGTCAACAAGCAGCAAGACAGATATATAAGCATGAAATGTATAGTCTATTATGAATCGAAAAGCAATCAGAATGTGTACTTTCCTGAGTTCCTTAGCTGGTGAAACCAATAATACTATACCACTCAATGAGCCACAATCAGTCAACACATGCAGAAGTCTCCAGATGCTGAAATAAATAGTACCAATATTTTCAGAATAGTCAAATTAGCTAGGATTGCCTGTCCTTAAGTCCAATTCTGGACACAGGAGCAAAACGATAATTTTTGGTCAAAATGATGTCCGTCATTGGACCCACTTTATACCGAAAAGCGTGCCAGAGTCTGTGGTCTCTAAAGTCGTCAAACTATATGTCTACAGGTCCGATTTACCGATACGAATCCAACTGTATGTCCAGAGTTGGATTTCGACGGGCCGGGCACAAAATTGCCCGTTGAGTCGGACTGTGGAGCCCGCAAAACGGCGATCCGATCAACTGTCTCAGAATTGGATCAAACTTGGCATACAAGACCAAAAAAATGATACGGTCCTGTTGGCGTAAGTTTTGTCTCGATCTGACGAACATGCACAAAGTAATTAAAAAATTTGTACAGAGGTCGATACGGTGAATTTTGACGGACATGCATCAAATTCGTCGCGCATACGCAACCAATTTGAATTTCGTTAAAGCCCACATATCCATGCGTTTGCCTTTAAAATTTTTGAATGCAATTTCAATTACAAACAGAACAGTGTTACAATGTAGGACTTAGATGTAGTCCTAGGAGCACACTTTTGTTTTTTATCTGGATCCTGTGTCGATGGAGCGAGTAGTAATGCGTTGACTCCGTTGACGATCTGACGACGATCTTAGGTTCTCTGAAGGTCTGGGTTGCTCTGGGTGCCGGAGCTTGCGGAGGGGAAGAAGACGTTGAGTGTCTCTTCCGATCTCTGTGAATGGACGCGTGTCTCTTCGAGTATGTACGTCTATCCTTGGCTCTATCTGTGTATTCGATGATGAAGGAATGATCATTCTATTTATAGATTGCAGGCTGGCTGCTCATACGCGCATATATCGGATGCGCCTGGACGTGGAAACGCCACATGGCTAGAGAGGGGGGCACATGGATGATGCGCTCTGATTTGGGGATTGAATCCTTCCTGTTGTGCCTGTGGGCTGCAGAAGAGAGACGACACGTAGCAGCTGAGAGGATTCTTCGGTTGCCGAGATCTTGGGTGGTTAACACCCCATTATGGACTGAACTGAGTCAAAGGACATGTGGCGCATGTCCTCAATTCAAGGATCTCGGATTAGTGGAGAAAGATCTGATGAGCGGTGCCTGGATCCGACGCATGAGGAGACTTAGCTCGTAACCTTCAGGAGTCACGAACCAGTCTGGTCGCATGACCTTTTGAGGCGCATGCGGGGCTTCAGTAGCATGGCCGGGGAGGCGCATGCTGCGGCTTGACTTCTGTCTTTAGAGATCAGAGATAAGTCAGAGGCGCATGGCTCTTGAGGCGCATGCAAATCTTCGGGCGCCTGGCTGAGGAGGCGCATACGAGTGGTTGGTCGGCCACGTGGCTTGTAATCGGCAAAGGAAAGTAATGTTGACGCTGACATCAACGGCGCTTCATTTTCTATAAAAGCTGTCAACTGTTCAGTCCTCGGAGGACGTACTGCCAACTCTGTCACTTAAGCATTAATTGCTTGGTGGGTGACGAGCCGAAGTGGGCGCATCAATACGCACAGGTCCATGTTCATCAGGATGCATGGATCTGTGCTTTGTTGGACGCATCCATGTTGGCCCAATGATTACATCGTATTTTTGAATATGGCTAATCAGTTAAGTTTAACAAAATGATGTCACTAATATTCATATACTCACTATCATGTTGCTACTTAAACTTAGCATTGTCCTAATTGTCCTATATTATATTGCTATGCTTGTATCGTACTGCAACATATTTTGCTTAACATTGTCCTAATTGTCCTATGTTATATTGCTATGCTTGTATCGTACTGCAACATATTTTGCTGGCCTAACATATATTTGTAGACATGCAATAAGCATGATCAAACATGATCAAACCAGGACATAGGCAATGAAGAATTCAAGATAGACCAAAGACGGCGTCAAACAAAGAGATTTCTTCGA
Source organism: Iris pallida (assembly GCA_029216955.1). Lineage (NCBI taxonomy): Eukaryota > Viridiplantae > Streptophyta > Magnoliopsida > Asparagales > Iridaceae > Iris > Iris pallida. The sequence continues at coordinate 5,264,437 of JANAVB010000799.1, read as the reverse complement.
ACCGCCTAGCGACCTATCTGGGGCCTCGCATCGGGGGTTTCGCTGCCTGGTCAGCGGACAGGGGTCGAGGGGGCAGCGCCTCCCGTCGGGGGTTCGGGGGCGAAGCCCCCGAAAGGTATTCAGATTTCCAGATCTGTTTATCTTCGGACGACTGCTGTCAAGAAAAAAGACGTCTTCAGAA
>JANAVB010000799.1:5244256-5259256 GCA_029216955.1 Iris pallida | reverse complement strand
TCCGATCCTCCCTCCTCCTCCTCCTCCAGTACCTAAATTTTTTCTGTCTTCTTTTTTTTTTCTTTTTCATCCTTGTAGTTATTTTCTAGATCTGCGATTTTATAGGTTAATCTGTTCTCTATTTGGAGTTCCGCTGGAGTTCGGGACCTAAATTGCATTTCTTTTTCTTTAAGATCTGCGATTTGGTAAAGTTTTGTAGTTTAATCTGCTCTCTATTTGGAGTTCCGCTGGAGTTCTTTCTAGATCTGCGATTTTGTAAATCTGTTCTCTATTTGGAGATCCGCTGGCTGCATTGTCATGCCCCAGAACCAGAATACTGGAGAGGGGGGCAGACATAGCCAGCTACACAATTCCAAATTACGTTAATACTCTGAAATCACGTATAAGCTGTCAAGACATGGGGGTTACTTTACAAGCCATCAATCCGTCCTAAGGTTTAACAATCCTAGGTATCTCAATCACAGGCAAATTATACAAGAGCAAGAGTACGATCATCATACATACAATAGTAAGGCATCCCGAACCATATATACATGACTGATCATGAAGCCAGTACCACAAAACTGATGACTAGCTAGAATATTAGTCGTACATAATAAGGACTAGCTATAGTCTAGAATACACATATCATGTTTATGCCCGTAGGCTACAATATCAAGAAAAATACCAAAATACGAGCTAAACACGTGCTCGGGGCTAAACGTTACAAGAAGAGAATTTACATATCAGTGGAAGAATGAAGAAGAGCCCACTGAGGCACTCTGGTGCTCCGGCTGGTCACCGTCGAGTAAATGGTGCGGTAGATCCTTCGGGCTCTCCTATCAGAACCTGGCCATGCAAAACCAGTGGGGTCAGACCCCAAATAGCAAGTACCACAAAGGAGGCCGAACAATGTACTTAAAACCAGCAATCATAGGAAATCAACAGAGAGAGAAAGCAATAAGTAAGGAAGGATCGAGATTCGTGTAGTACCAATGCACTTAACCCGAACATAAGAAGGCAGTAAGTAAAGCATTTAGTAAACACAATTAAAAGTAGACTTGTTAAGCAAACGATCTTTTAAGAGTTTATGCAAAGCAAGTAGTCATATGAACAGGTGAGATAAAGTAACTAGAGAACATATTAAATAACTAGAGCTAGGCAATATACAAAGAGAGGACGAAAGTACTATTCCGGAAGCCAGGTTACAACCCTTAAACCAAACAAGGACCGAGGTTGTAACCCTTCGCCTGAACAGAACTTGGTCTCTGATCATTTATTGCTAAAGGTGACAATCATTAAGTGACACTCAGAGAGTGACAAACAGGGTGTCACTCCCCGTTCCCGGAATGCGTATTTTTATACATGTACAGCTCATGTGTATTTATTTAGTAATTATCATGTAGTATCCTGTATTTAAATTCTTTTAATTTTATGTTAATTAATTATCTGCTCTTTAAATTCCATGTTAATCTATTTTCTGCAATTTTATTTCTGCATTTTATTTCCTGCATTTTATTTCCTGTTTTAGTCTTAGTGGGTTTCGGCTTGGATGGATCTGTGCAACCCGGCCCATTAGCTCCCACCTACCACCATCTCCTATTTAAAGCTTCCATCTCCATTCTCTTCCTCATTACTCATCCTCACCATTACTTCTTCTTCTTCCTCTCATTACTCTCCACCCACCAGCAGTAGCAGTAGCAGTAGGCAAGTGCAAACTTGCTTCTCCTTCATCCATTTTTGTGGATCATTACTCTTCCTCTCATGATTCTGAGAGAGTTTAGTTCTTAGCATTTTGGATTTCTATGGCTGGTTTTTCCTAGATCTAAGTTATAGTATTTCGACTGTTCATGGTTCTTGGTCCACCAACTTTGCGTGTATTTTCTCCGGCACTGGACCAAGGCTTCATAGGACTTGGAGTTCGGGAGATGTTGCACGCACATGTTCTTACGTGCTCGCGTAAAACATCAGCCCAGTCACGCTCATGTTCTTACATGTTAGCGTGTATTTTTAGTCACGCTCATCTTCTTACATGTTAGCGTGTATTTTTAGTCATGCTCATGTTCTTACGTGTTAGCGTGTATTTTTAGTCACGCTCATGTTCTTATATGTTAGCATGTTTTTTAGTCACGCTCATGTTCTTACATGTTAGCGTGTATTTTTAGTCACGCTCATGTTCTTACATGTTAGCGTGATTTTCAGTCACGCTCACGTTCTCATGAGAGTGCGTGTATTTTCAGTCACACACATCCATAAGCGTACGTGTATTTCTAGTCACGCACACGTCCACGAGTGCGTACGTGGATTTCTTATCATTTTCCACACTCACACTGTGCATGCCAACAGGAACCATTTTCACGCTCACTTCGACTAGACTTGTTGGCTTGACTTTTGGCCTTAGCTTAGACTTGTCGGCGTGACTTTTAACCAGGGTGTTTCTATTTGCTTTATAACTTATTCAAATAATGATGGCATGATAATTCTTCTATTAATCCTTACGCCTTTTGGCGTGAACTTGATAAAATCATGACATGTTAATATTATAAAAAATAGATTATTGTAGAATGTGTCATGTGTCTTGATTGATCCATGGATACACCAGATTGACTGGAACTTAACTCTGAGGAGTTACAGACTCGACCCCATGTAATACTAATTGACTTTCATGCCTTGATACCATTGATAATAATAATTATCTTTACTAAATTGATCATGCGTTCCTAGTTGGAACTAAGAGACTGGCTAGTCGTCTTATTGAATGAAATGAATGAGACACGTTCATGTAATGAACTATTATACTCGATTAGCCGATCCCGAATATTGGCATACAGGCACATGCAGGCTTCAAAGTAACTATTTATTATTTAATTTTCTATTTATCTTACAAAGACAGCATGTGTACTTTATGGTCAAGGCATGATTATTCCGTGGTTAAATTGATTGTTGCATCACGCTATGTAAAACCTACAACCTAGCCGCACGGGTATCGTTGTAGAGTTGCACATATCGTACCCCGTACGAAAGTACTCATTCGAATGACCATGATCCACGGCATGGAACTTCACTCAACGTAGAGACCATTAAGTCAAATAAAATAACGATGGCATGGAGAGAATGGATTCTCGAGTTCTTACATGGCAGCCCCCTTGGGACTATTAAGTGCCCGACGGGCCGGCTGGTTCCCACAGATACGGTAAATCTATCACACGGGCAGGGAACGGTATCTGCTTATATTATTGTACATGCTATAACGGCGGGCGTCCCGCTGGGACTCGTCTAACTACATGATTGGCGCAATTGATTGATTGGATAGACTAGCCTTGCTTGCACATGGTAAGAACTGAGGAATCCCAAATTGCATAATTCCAGGATAACTTAGGACTCACAATAGCAAGCCGTAGGAATTGATTGGCCGTTCAAAGATGATTTGTTTGTGTATTGTATCTACTCTGTTGCCTAACTGAGATGATCAGAATGTCAGGACATGACGGGTCAACTTCTATCCTTGTTGGTTGGGAGGTTGGTTCGAAGTACCGTGACGTTATGTAAATCCTAGTGGGAGGCAGAGATCTATTATATTCTTACTTACTGGTTTAATCCTTCATATCGTCCTTCCTTGTGGTACTTGCTATTAGAGGTCTAACCTCTCTGGTTTTGCATGGCCAGATTTAGAGCCGGTCCCTGAGGATCCAGCTTACTTCTACCTCCAAGATGGTCAACACTAGAAGGATGATCGCAGGAGGACTCGAGTGGGTTTCCTTACTTCACCGCTCATTTTGTCATTTACTCTATACTTAGCCGTTTGGCACCGACATGTTAGTCGGTTTGTCTTGTACTTACTTTTGCATAATTGTAACTAAGTCAGACTGCAGCTGATAACAATTGTGTACATATTATTATACCATATGGCTATATTTTGTAAAGCCAGATCTCCAGAATATTTTGACTGAGCGTTTGGGACGCCTTACTGCTTTATCTCACATGTTCTCTATTTCTGTTTCTTGTTTTGAATGATTGAGACAATAGATACGAAATTGCCATAATGAGACTTTTATGTAGTATGCACCCCCTCGTCTGGTTAGACAGCATTGATCGTATTATACGGTATTCATCTACCCGTAATACGTAGCTGGCTGAGTCATTCCCCCGCTCTCCAGTATTCTGGTTCTGGGGCGTGACAAGGTTTTAGTGGTGGCCCATGCAGGTCTGATTTCAGACTTGGGGGTGTTTTGATTTATAGGATGTCTCAATCACACATGTTCCCCTTGATCTCATGATTCATTACTCTCGACTCTAGCTTGACATTTCGGTATCCTTTGACTTTATTGATCCTTCATGTCCGGTTGTTTGATTGTTCTCTTGTCCCTTTTCTTAGGGGTACTTCGTCCGCGTCTGCCAGAACTGGACAACAGCAATAAGAGCAACATGGACAACCCGACCCTATTGGTCAGCAACAAGGGCCGGTACTAACTCAAGAGGCTACCCAGGAAGAAGTGGTAGTGGAACCAGCAGCTGGATCGCAGTATCCGGATGTCCCACCACCACCGACAGTTCCACCTACCCAAGTGGACACCCCAGCCCTTCTGGAGATCATGAGAGGAATGATGGCTACTCAGCAACATCCGATGTTGGCCCAGCAGTGCATGTACACTCAGCTACAAGAGCAGAATGTGTTGCTTAACCAAGGATTGCAGACGGCATTGGAAAGAGGGGCAAGGCCAGATTCAGGAGCATCAGCCAGGTTTTGCAAGTACAACCCCTGCCGTTTCGAGGGCACGGAGGATGCCATCTCAGCAGATGCATGGCTTAAGGATATGGAGGCTATTCTGACAGCAGCTAAGGTACCGGCTGCAGAACGTGTAGATCTAGTGAAGTTGTTACTTCAGGATCTCGCACGTGATTGGTGGAAATCAGAGGAAGTGGGCATCAGACGTTCTGTGGCTTGGGTTGATTTCACAACAAGATTCAAGACCAAGTACTATGGAGTTGTGGCGTAGTTTGAACTACAACAGAAGTTTATCAACCTCAGGCAGGCCGGCAAGACGGTAGATGCTTATGTAGCGGAGTTCTGTAGATTGAGTAGATTCGCCCCAGAGATGGTAGCAACAGAGAGCCGGAGGGCTATGAGGTTTCAGCAAGGGTTTCATCTTGAGCTCTTGCAATTGATAGAGGGGCACAATTACCAAACTTTTGATAAGATATTGACAGCGACTCGAAGGCATGAGATCACCATTCAGAGGCTTGCAGTAAGGACTGGGGGTCAGAAGAGATCCCACAGTCAGATTGAAGGAGGAGGGGGAGCAGTGCCCCGAAAACAGCACCATCCACTGGCATTCGTATCCACGATATGGCGATACGAAGACCAGCACCACCCAGGCAGCAGCAGCAACAGCAACAGAGGAAGAACCAGTAACCCCCGACGGGCTGTACTTATTGCGGAAAGATGGGACACACTAGAGATGTGTGTCGGACATTGAATGGACTATGTCTGATATATGGAAATCCAGACCATCGGGTTACCACATGTCCCATGAATTCGAGGGTAGGAGGACCAGGGCAGCAGTTTTCTGCTCTGCCAGCCCCAGGGACAGGCCAGTATCACGGACCAGCAGTGGCAGTAAGGCCGTTGGCACAGCGTCCGCAGGCTCAGATGTTTCGGCAGCAGGGACCGCCGATACAGCAACACCAGCATAGACCACCCCAGCATCATCAAGGTAGGGGCCAGCAGCAGCATCAGGCTAGGCCGCAGCATAGAAATCAGCAAGAAGATCGAGGGCAAGCATTCACTCTGTCCTTGGAGGAGGCATTGGCATCGGGAGATGTTGTGGCAGGTAACATTCTCGTCGCCTCATATCCCGCAGTAGCATTGTTTGATTCGGGAGCATCCCATTCATTTATATCTGCACAATTTGCGACACGACTAGGAATAGAGTTCGAAGCATTGCCAGGGAGGTTGAATATACTCACTGGTAATGGGCTCGTAGGGGTTAGTAGAGTTATTCTAGCGTGTAGCGTTGTAGTTTGCGGGCATTCCTTACCCGCCCGGTTGATAGAATTTCCTGTTGGAAATTTTGACGTTATCTTAGGCATGGACTGGCTGAAAGACAGTCATGCGACAATAGATTGTCGTAGAGGGAGTGTATCTTTTGATATTTCAGGCATGAAGAGATTCACCTTAGTCAGATCAGAGACAACTCAACCAGAACAGGAAATAGTAGCGGCAATAGAAGAAGTTCAGATCCCGAAGGTAGTTGAAAAATTTCTAGACGTATTTCCTGAAGAACTTCCAGGTACCACCGGTTAGAGATATTGAGTTCAGTATAGAATTGACACCAGGAACTAAACCGATATCAGAGGGTTTACAGAATGGCGGATTCAGAGCAGGCCAAGGTATATCAGAATATTGAGGAACTGAAGGAGAAGAAGTTTATCCAAGCTAGCATGTCACCATGGGCAGCACCAGTGATACTTGTAGGAAAGAAGGATGGGTCATCCAGATTATACATTGACTACAGGAAGCTTAACGCGGCAACAGTGAAGAACAAGTACCCATTACCCAGGATCGACGACTTATTTGACCAGTTGAGCAAGGCTAGAGTTTTCTCCAAGATAGATCTTCGTTCAGGGTACCATTAGGTGAGGGTTCGGAAGGAAGATATTCCCAAGACAGCATTCAGGTCGAAGTATGGGCATTATGAGTTCTTAGTAATGCCGTTTGGTTTGACCAATGCTCCAGCAATATTCATGGATTTGATGAATCGTATCTTTATGCCATATTTAGACCAGTTTATTGTTGTGTTTCTTGACGACATTCTCGTATACTCAGCTAGTGAAGAGGAGCATGAGGACCACCCCGGAAAGTGTTGCAGGTTCTGAGAGAGAACCAGTTGTATGCCAAGCTCAGCAAGTGTGAGTTCTGGACGAATCACATTTCATTTTTGGGTCATATCATATCAGAAGCTGGAGTAGCAGTAGATCCCAAGAAGATAGAAGCAGTAGAAAGTTGGCCAGTACCCAAGACCGTAGCAGATGTGCGGAGTTTCTTGGGATTAACAGGATATTACAGAAGGTTTGTGTCAGACTTTGTAAGGCTTTCAGCACCCATGACCCGCTTGACCCGGAAGGATGTACCATTCGTTTGGTCGGCAGAATGTCAGACATCATTCGAGACTTTGAAGCAGAAGTTGATATCAGCACCTATTCTTACATTACCAGTTGGACCCGGAGGTTTTACAGTATATTGTGATGCGTCAGGTAAAGGACTTGGATGTGTCCGTATGCAGCATGGGAAGGTGATAGCATACGCATCTAGGCAACTTCGGGACCACGAGAAGAATTACCCAACTCACGATTTGGAGTTAGCGGCAGTAGTGTTTGCTCTGAAGCTATGGAGGCATTACTTATATGGTGACCGAGTGGAGATGTACACAGATCATAAAAGCCTGAAGTACATTTACTCAGAAGGAGCTGAACATGAGGCAGAGAATAGTGTTGGAGTTGATTAAGGATTATGACATGGAGCTTCAGTATCATCCAGGCAAGGCTAATGTGGTAGCAGACGCTCTTAGCAGAAGAGACGGCGCATTTATGTTAACAACACAGAAGCACATTTTAGAAGACCTTCAGGAGATGGGCATCGAAGTTATACTTCCTAGTGATGTGGGAGTTCTAGCAAGTCTGCAAATTCAATCTGACTTAGTAGACAGGATCAAGACAGCTCAGGCACAAGACCCAAGGATTCAGAAGCTTAGGGCAGAATGTGAGTCAGGACTCAGGAAGGAGATAAGAATTCATGAAGATGGTACACTTAGGTTTGTATCACGTCTATGTGTGCCTAGTGGAGATATCAGACAGGAGGTTATGGCAGAAGCTCACAGTTCTCAATATTCTATTCACCCTGGGGGGACCAAGATGTACTAAGATATCAAGCAGCATTTCTGGTGGAACGGGATGAAGAGAGAGATAGCTAGATTTGTTTCCCGTTGCTTGGTATGTCAGCAAGTGAAGGCAGAACAGCTGAGGCCAGCTGGGTTATTGCAACCGCTTCCTATCCCGGAATGGAAGTGGAAACACATCACAATGGACTTTGTAACCGGTTTACCGAGATCACCAAGTGGTAAGGACGCTATTTGGGTGATAGTGGACCGGCTTACGAAGGTAGCACACTTTCTTCCTTTCAGAGTAGGGCAATCTACAGAAAAGTTGGCAGAGTTATATATGCAACAGATAGTCAGGCAGCATGGAGTCCCTGTCAGTATTGTGTCGGATCGGGATACCCGCTTTACATCATATTTCTGGAAGAGCTTACATCATAGTCTTGGTACCAAGTTAAGGTTTAGCACGGCTTACCATCCGCAGACGGATGGGCAATCAGAAAGGATGGTTCAGACTTTAGAAGACATGTTGCGAGCTTGTACTTTAGATTTTGGAGGATCTTGGGAGAGCCACCTGCACTTGGTTGAGTTCTCATACAATAATAGTTATCAAGCCAGTATCCAGATGGCGCTATTTGAAGCACTATATGGTAAGAAGTGCAGATCACCGCTTGCATGGGATGATATCGGAGAGAGGAAAATGTTAGGCCCAGAAATGATTGTTGAGACGGTTAAAGTGGTTAAGGGAATTAGAGAGCGACTTCGAGTTGCGCAGGACAGGCATCGTCATTGGGCGGACCAGCATCATAGGCCGTTAGAGTTCTCTGTTGGGGACCACGTATTCTTGCGGATCTCATCTACTCGTGGGGTCATTAGATTTGGCTTTCGCGGGAAATTGAGTCCGCGGTACGTGGGCCCATTCATTATCCTTGATCGGATAGGCGATGTTGCTTATCGTTTATCCCTCCCACCTTCGTTACGAGAGGTGCATGACGTGTTTCATGTATCTCAATTACGTAGGTATGTATCGGACCCAAGTCATGTCCTCGATCATTCGGAGCTGGTTGTTGGTACCAACCTGTCTTACGAGGAACAGCCTGTGTCCATTTTGGAACGAAGAGAGAAGATACTCAAGAACCGAACAATTAGTCTTGTCTGTGTTGCTTGGGGTCATCACTCCTTGGGAGAGTCAACGTGGGAACGTGAGGATGATATCCGATCACGGTATCCACACCTGTTTGACTCACAAGGTATATCTCTTTCCGTATACCCTGATTGTTCTGATTCTTCATGCTTATCGCTTTATGGGTAGAGCCACTTGATATCGTGGATTGATGAATTTACATATATAGTACTTGCTTTTGATATGGTAAAATGATTGCTTACTCACTAGGATTGCTTGTATTAGTTTAGCCCCGATTTCTATCTACTTGGATTTGAAATTCCGAGGACGGAATTTTTCTAAGGTGGGTAGAGATGTCACTCCCCGTTCCCGGAATGCGTATTTTTATACATGTACAGCTCATGTGTATTTATTAGTAGTAATATCATGTAGTATCCTGTATTTAAATTCCTTTAATTTTATGTTAATTAATTATCTGCTCTTTAAATTCCATGTTAATCTATTTTCTGCAATTTTATTTCTGCATTTTATTTCCTGTATTTTATTTCCTGTTTTAGTCTTAGTGGGTTCGGCTTGGATGGATCTGTGCACCCGGCCCATTAGCTCCCTACCACATATTTAAAGCTTCCATCTCCATTCTCTCTCCTCATTACTATCCTCACCATTACTCTTCTTCTCCTCTCATTACTCTCCACCCACCAGCAGTAGCAGTAGCAGTAGGCAAGTGCAAACTTGCTTCTCCTTCATCCATTTTGTGGATCATTACTCTTCCTCTCATGATTCTGAGAGAGTTTAGTTCTTAGCATTTTGGATTTCTATGGCTGGTTTTTCCTAGATCTAAGTTATAGTATTTCGGCTGTTCATGGGTTCTTGGTCCACCAACTTTGCGTGTATTTTCTCTGGCACTGGACCAAGGCTTCATAGGACTTGGAGTTCGGGAGATGTTGCACGCACATGTTCTTACGTGCTCGCGTAAAACATCAGCCCAGTCACGCTCATGTTCTTACATGTTAGCGTGTATTAGTCACGCTCAGTTCTTACATGTTAGCGTGTATTTTTAGTCACGCTCATGTTTTTACGTGTTAGCGTGTATTTTTAGTCACGCTCATGTCTTACATGTTAGCGTGTATTTTAGTCACGCTCATGTTCTTACATGTTAGCGTGTATTTTTAGTCACGCTCATGTTCTTACATGTTAGCGTGTATTTTCAGTCACGCTCACGTTCTCATGAGCGTGCGTGTATTTTCAGTCACACACATCCATGAGCGTGCGTGTATTTCTAGTCACGCACGTCCACGAGTGCGTACGTGGATTTCTTATCATTTTCCACACTCACACTGTGCATGCCAACAGGAACCATTTTCACGCTCACTTCGACTAGACTTATTGGCGTGACTTTTGGCCTTAGCTTAGACTTGCCGGCGTGACTTTTAACCAGGGTGTTTCTATTTGCTTTATAACTTATTCAAATAATGATGGCATGATAATTCTTCTATTATATCCTTACGCCTTTTGGCGTGAACTTGATAAAATCATGACATGTTAATATTGTAAAAAATAGTTGTTGTAGAATGTGTCATGTGTCTTGATTGATCCATGGATACACCAGATTGACTGGAAATTAACTCTGAGGAGTTACAGACTCGACCCCATGTAATACTAATTGACTTTCATGCCTTGATACCATTGATAATAATGATTATCTTTACTAAATTGATCATACGTTCCTAGTTGGAACTAAGAGACTGGCTAGTCGTCTTATTAAATGAAATAAATGAGGCACGTTCATGTAATGAACTATTATACTCGATTAGCCGATCCCGAATATTGGCATACAGGCACATGCAGGCTTCAAAGTAACTATTTATTATTTAATTTTCTATTTATCTTACAAAGACAGCATGGTACTTTATGGTCAAGGCATGATTATTCTGTGGTTAAATTGATTGTTGCATCACGCTATGTAAAACCTACAACCTAGCCGCACGGGTATCGTTGTAGAGTTGCGCATATCGTACCCCGTACGAAAGTACTCATTCGAATGACCATGATCCACGGCATGGAACTTCACTCAACGTAGAGACCATTAAGTCAAATAAAATAACGATGGCATGGAGAGAATGGATTCTCGAGTTCTTACATGGCAGCCCCCTTGGGACTATTAAGTGCCCGACGGGCCGGCTGGTTCCCACAGATACGGTAAATCTGTCACACGGGCAGGGAACGATATCTGCTTATATTATTGTACATGCTATAACGGCGGGCGTCCTGCTGGGACTCGTCTAACTACATGATTGGCGGAATTGATTGATTGGATAGACTAGCCTTGCTTGCACATGTAAGAACTGAGGAATCCCAAATTGCATAATTCTAGGATAACTTGGGACTCACAATAGCAAGCCGTAGGAATTGATTGGCCGTTCAAGATGATTTGTTTTGTATTGTATCTACTCTGTTGCCTAACTGAGATGATCAGAATGTCAGGACATGACGGGTCAACTTCTGTCCTTGTTTGGTTGGGAGGTTGGTTCGAAGTGCCGTGACGTTATGTAAATCCTAGTGGGAGGCAGAGATCTATTATTATTCTCTTACTTACTGTTTTAATCCTTCACATCGTCCTTCCTTGTGGTACTTGCTATTAGAGGTCTAACCTTTCTGGTTTTGCATGGCCAGATTTAGAGCCGGTCCCTGAGGATCCAGCTTACTTCTACCTCCAAGATGGTCAACACTAGAAGGATGATCGCAGGAGGACTCGAGTGGGTTTCCTCACTTCACCGCTCGTTTGTCATTTACTCTATACTTAGCCGTTTGGCACCGACATGTTAGTCAGATTGTCTTGTACTTACTTTTGCATAATTGTAACTAAGTCAGACTGCAGCTGATAACAATTGTGTACATGTTACTATACCATCTGGCTATGTTTTGTAAAGCTAGATCTCCAGAACATTTTGACTGAGCGTTTGGGACACCTTACTGCTTTATCTCACATGTTTTCTATTTCTGTTTCTGTTTTGAATGATTGAGACAATAGATGCGAAATGACCATAGTAAAACTTTTATGTAGTATGCACCCCCTCGTCTGGTTAGACACATTGATCGTATTATACGGTATTCATCTACCCGTAATACGTAGCTGGCTGAGTCATTCCCCTGCTCTCCAGTATTCTGGTTCTGGGGCGTGACACAGGGAGTGACAATACAAAGTACAATACATTAGAGTGACAATCATTGCAATCATTATCCTGGAAACAATTAGGAACTGGATCTAAATAAGACTTAGACTGGGAAGGTGATATACGATGAGATAACCATGGGACTATTCAGATAACCAGGTTACAATCCGTAAACCAAACAAGGACCGGGTTGTAACCCTTCGTCTGAACAAAACTTGGTTTCTCCCACCATTTATCGGCAAGATAAAGTAAGAAATCAGGACATGTAACAACCAAGTACAAGATCAAGACAAGACTAGACTGATCGAACTTCATCCAACATTCACGGCCAAGCAATAAGTACGGCTTGATACTTTAACTAACTAGGGTTATCACGCCTAATTACTAGCAAGATGCAGTGAGATTATTCTACAGCCACAAGCCCTGCAGACCATCCAGGTTATCCAGGCGAATATTAGTACAATAAGGTGCAACATAACCGTGTGCTGGAAATGGGCCCTACTCGTTGGCAGGCTACAAATCCACAAGCGCGCCCAGGTAACGGAATTGCCTGTAGCTGGGAAATCTCTTTATGACTACTGGATTATTCTAGTTGTTAACCTTAGTCGATTTCAGTGGGTACCCCGACCGTGGTACTCAGAGGTCCCCATCCTAGATGATGCAAGATAAGACGGGTTCATTTGTACAAGCACAATCGTCCACGGTGTCCAAGTTATTCAATCTTGTCAAGTCGTGTTAGCCGTCGCAACAGCATTCGAGATATATCATGTCAGGTTTATCACGTCAAGAGTGTGCCACGGCGGGCCACTATCAAGAATTATCATTATCACTTATCAAGATGCGCCACGATGGGCCACTATCAAGAATTATTAATCATCTTGTTACCAATCTGGAGTGCACTACAACGGGTCACCATCGTGTCAAACAATTTCATTCATTTAAGAAATAACAAGCTATTAAGTGGGGTCGTCGCATATAGGCCAAGAATAGAAATGTACAGTATGTCACGACCCGCACCCGTTTTTTTTTCCGGATACGAGACGTGTCCAAGCCAGCCTACGCCGCAGTGTCGGCGGTAGAACGCTGTCACGGCCATGAAGATCAAAATCACAAATAATCCAATGCTCATTCACAGAAACTAATTTAACTTACAAGATCACATTTGCAGAAAATATAAACTTGTATAATTATAGAATGACTCCAACTCACTATCTAGCTAGTCTCTAGGCTTCTGACTGCAAGTATTCCCGTCACTTCCCAAGCTAAGTGAATCCACGGCTAACCTGAAAATGGTGGTTTCCAGTCAGGAATGGAACGAGCACAATCCACTGAATGCAATTTCAATAAAGAAAATGACTATAAAACAAAGATTAGACATCATATGAGTTTTGAAAATAAAAGGAAATACAGAAAACCAATAATAAATAAATAGACACAACAGACTTTCCCCAACTGCTAGAAGTACCTTTGACATGTGATCGTCTGGGGTACTACACCGCACGGTCTACAAGGTCTACTTGCATGAAAATAAACACGGGCTACACTACTTGCAGAAAGTAAACACGGGCTACACTACTTGCAGAAAAACACGGGCTACACTACTTGCAGAAAGTAACACGGGCTACACTACTGCAGAAAATAAACAGGGCTACACTACTTGCAAAAAATACACGGGCTACACTACTTGCAGAAAGTAAACACGGCTACACTACTGCAGAAAAATAAAACACGGGCTACAATGTCTAACACGGGCTATGGTCAGATCACTATCTTTGGTACTTCTAATTCTGACTCCATAATTTATAAAAAAAATAATCACATAACAATGGCCAATCAATAAAATATAGTGAAAATCAATATCGAAATGCAGACAATAAACGTACTCGCCTGTGGTCCTGCTGGTGAAACCGACAATCTGAACTACTCAACGTGCCACAAAAGTCAAAACCCGTACAACAATCCCAAGCTGAAATAAATAATACCAATGATCTCAGAATAGTCAAATTAGCTAGGATTGCTTGTCCTTAAGTCCAATCTGGACACAGGGGCAAAACGGTAATTTCGGGCCAAAACGGTATCCGCCGTTGGACCCCGTTGCACCGAAAAACGTGCCAGAGTCAACGGTCTCTAAAGTCGTCAAACTACATGTCTATGAATCCAGTTTTTCGATACGAACCCAACCGTATGTCCAGAGTTGGATTTCGACGGGCCGTGCACAAAATCGTCCGTTGAGTGGGACGTGGGACCCGCAAAACGACGATTTTCAACTGTCTCAGAATTGGACCAACCTTGCTTATAAGACCAGAAAAATGATACGGTTCTGCTGGCGCAAGTTTCGTCTCGATCTGACGAGCGTGCATAAAGTAATTGGAGAATTTGCAAAGTGCACGATACGGTAAATTTCGACGGATACGCATCAAATTCGTCCGCACACGCGACCAATTTGAATTCCGTCAAAGCCCACACGACCACAAAGCCGTTACGCAGCTTTCGATCCTTTCGGTTCGCGACCACGTCGTCCGGATTGGCGTGACGCACGTCGTGTGGAGTGTTTTCATGATTTTTAAAACATTTTTCGTAACTTCGAAATTTGATTTCTCGACCAGCCGAGTCAACAAAATCTGATTCTACAAAAAGGGTTGCGAAGCCCTATATGTTGCCTAAAAGTCTGTTCAAATAGAATTTCTATCCTAGCCCTAGATCGATCGAAATCGACCTTCAAACATGGTGAATGGATTGTTATTGTCCTGTTTCGGGACAGATTTTTATCGAACTTGGGTTCGATTTCTCGTCTAATACAGACGACTTCGAATTGAACTAGTTGACAGAGATTAGAGTGGGTTAGGTTGTG